>JASPKZ010007205.1:0-300846 GCA_030220185.1 Diploptera punctata
CTCTCTCTCTCTCTCGCTCTCTCCTCTCTCTTTACCCATTTAACCTCTTCTTTTGTAGAGTTCTACATGCCATGCCACCTGGGCTGTACCAGGGACAGAGGATTTTCAGCTCTGATGATACAGAAGAAAGGAGGGTCTCCTGATGAGTATCAGGTCAACCAAGACAACACACACCACTCAATCATTCATTACACTAAACAAGATGAATATTGTTTCATAAAATCAAAGCTCTACTAAATTATTGTAATCAAATGGTAAAGAGAAAAATATATGCCTGAACCAGGAATCAAACCCCGAACCTTCAGCTTTCCAAGCTGATGCTCTTAACCATTGAGCTAATTCAGGCTTCCTTCCCATCCAAGCATAAATCCTTCCTTTACCTTACTGTCTTGGTCCCACATTCAAATGCAATGAATCATCATTCACAAATACACAATGAATGTGGGACCAAGACAGTAAGGTAAAGGAAGGATTTATGCTTGGATGGGAAGGAAACCTGAATTAGCTCAATGGTTAAGAGCATCAGCACGGAAAGCTGAAGGTTCGGGGTTCGATTCCCGGTTCAGGCATAATTTTTTCTCTTTACCATTTGATTACAATAATTTAGTTGTGTACTTTAATATACTTATTTCAATCATAGCAATAGCTTTAGCTTCATAATATTAATTTAATAAAATCAGAGCTATTGACTCAAAAAACAAAACTCTATTCTGAGCATCAGCTGATAAAAGTAATGTTAATATTTGCTGATAAAAGTACTTTAAAAATGATTGAGAGATCATCAGATGCATTATATGCAAAAATGGCATCTGGAGAATAAAGTTCCAAGCTAGAAATGGAAATAATATTAAAATGAGAGGATATGATCTCTAAGAACTAGTTGAGAGGAAAGAAGATGCAATTTGTTTTGCTCTTACAAGAGCAATATTTTCTTCCTTTGGGAGGCACAGCCTGGGAACTCAATGTCACAGACATGAGTAACTTTAATTATTTTGAGTTGTGTTATTGACTCACCTCATATTTCTTGATTTTTATGCAGACCTAGGTTTTGTCGCTAAAATCAAATCAAATCTGCATAAAAATCATGAAATATGAGGTGAGTCAAAAACACAACTCAAAATAATTAAAATATACCTCATTGTGTTATTTCCTACATATATTTATTTAATGAGTAACTTTATCCAATTTAATAGTTATAAATAGTTTAGTTTCTTTTCCAATTATATAATTCTGTATCAAAATATGAGCTGCAATCACCAGTTTTTCAGATTCACTATTTTTAATATTTCTAAAATGATCAATCATACAAGTATTTAAATTTTTTTAGTTATACTTTATTGCAGTCATTTAATACCGTATGTTTAGAGAAACCTATGGAACCTACAGATTGGGAAAATACACATTCAGAAAAACAAATGCAGGTCCACAAATTTTGAAGTTCCTAGTGAGCAAGACTTGATCTCTCAGGTGATACAATTTCAACAGTCAGGTTTAGCTGATGATGGAGGTGATAGTCAGGTGAGAAATACATATTTTTATGAGGCGAGGTGAAAAAAAATTGTGATTCAATTGTGTAATATTGATAATTTGCACATAGTGTTACTTCCAATTAGAATTTTTATTAAAGTTAGGAAAACTCTAGAATGAGAAACCTTATGATAGCAAAACTTTTCTCTTTGAAGATAAAATGCTCCAAATATTATCAAAAGTTTAAGATTTTTCATTCATATCAGTATTCACAGTATAGTCCGTTGATCAAAGGCGGCAAGTGAGCACTACTGCCCTGTTGTTTGTTGACAGCTGTGATGCCTTGGTGGTCTAGTGGTTATGTTCTGAGGGTAGCGGGTTTAAACCTGGCTGGGATCAATGGATTTTTAGGATGGACAATCCAAGGGACACGTCCTCCGGGAGGGACTTTAACCCATAGGTTCCAAATCTGAAGATTTTTGGGATCTTGAAACAACCTCAAGCCTAAATTACAACCTCTGAGCTGACCTTTCCATCCAGTTGCCTTCCAGGTGACATGAGTTTACCATTTGTCACTTGCTGACATCTGTAGGGAAATAAGCATAACTAAATTACAACCTCTGAGCTGACCTTTCCATCCAGTTGCCTTCCAGGTGACATGAGTTTACCATTTGTCACTTGCTGACATCTGTAGGGAAATAAGCATAACTAAATTACAACCTCTGAGCTGACCTTTCCATCCAGTTGCCTTCCAGGTGACATGAGTTTACCATTTGTCACTTGCTGACATCTGTAGGGAAATAAGCATAACTAAATTACAACCTCTGAGCTGACCTTTCCATCCAGTTGCCTTCCAGGTTGGAATGAGTTAACCATTTGTCACTTGCTGACATCTGTAGGGAAATAAGCATAACTAAATTACAACCTCTGAGCTAACCTTTCCATCCAGTTGCCTTCCAGGTGACATGAGTTTACCATTTGTCACTTGCTGATATCTGTAGGGAAATAAGCATAACTAAATTAGCTTGGTTAAGTAATTTGCACAAGGGAGCACTCTTGACCAAGTAGGGATGTATAAACAAACATAAAAATTGTTAATAAACAAACATCAAGAAGTTGACAGCAACAAAATTTGGAGAAAACTGGGAAGATTATGAGCTGTTATTTACTGCAGTTGAAATGATACAAAAAAGAAATAAATAAAATGTTTTCATTTTTATTTCAAACTTGACATGTTTACATTATTACAATGAGTGTGGTAAACAAATTATAACAGTTTTCAAACCCTTTACCACACACAACCTTCGCCAACATAAAAATTAAAATGTACCATGTGGTTACTCATTTTAATGTAAGCAATATTTTGATTACTATTTTTTTTTATTTATTTATTTAACATCCATTAGAGCATCGTACATGCTTTAGGATGTGTCCAGATTATAAACAGCAATATAAAATATGATGCATACATACATAAATACATAATAAAACCAATTTACATTGCAACTAAAATACACCATAATATCAAGGATAGTGATACAATTCCAATCAAATATTACTTACAATTTTAAATTTAGGTATTCACCCATACTTTATGGGATGTAGGACAATAGAATATTCTTTGCAGCAAGTTTAAATTGTCTGCCCGTAAAAAGTTTAATATTGTAAGGGAGATGATTATATAGATTGATACCTCTATGTGATAGGCTGTTAATACTTCTGGTAGCCTTTGACAATTTAGGTGGATATTGTTACATATTCTAGTGCTATGTTCATGTAAATCTGAATTTATTTTGAAGAGTTTTAAATTTTTATGAATAAAGCAAACTGCTGGAGTTCGGAGTTCCTAAAAAGTTAGTTAGACTTATACGAATGTGTCTAAATGGCACAAAGAGTAGGGTGCGTGTAGGCAAACAGTTTTCGGACACCTTTCAAATCCAGAATGGGTTGAAGCAAGGAGATACACTATCTCCTCTACTATTTAATTTTGTACTAGAGCATGCCATCAAATCTTTAGAGGATGAGGAAGGCCTACAACTCAATGGTATTAATAAGCTGTTAGTTTATGCTGATGATGTAGTACTATTGGCCGGTAGCGAGGAGATACTAAGGGACAACACGCACACACTATTGAGTGACACTAAGGAATTAGGACTGGATGTAAATATCAATAAAACTAAATATATGGTCACACGTAGAAATGCATTATATAGTGGAAATGGACAGCTAATGACATATGAGGGACATTTTGAGGAAATGGCTGAATTCAAATACCTAGGAACAATACTCACAAATAGGAATGAGATGCACAAAGAAATTAAACATAGGCTCAATTCTGGAATTGCGTGCTATTATGCATTGCAGAGACTTTTGATTGTCCCAACTCCTTTCAAAAAAACGTTAAACTGAAAGTATAGCAAACATATTATTCTACCAGTTATATTATATGGGTGCGAAACATTGTGACTCTTACTTTAAGGGAGGAAATGAGATTACGAGTTTTTGAGAATAAAGTTCTTAGGAAAATTTTTGGACCAAAGAGAGATGAACAGAAAGGTGAATGGAGAAGACTGCATAACAATGAACTACATGGTCTTTATAGGAAGCCAGATATAATAATACTGCGATGGGCAGGACATGTTGCGCGTATGGGGAATGAAAGACGTGCATGGAAGCTTCTTGTAGGAAAGCCGGAGGGAAAATGCCAGGTTGGTAGACCAAGAATGAGGTGGGAGAACAACATTAACTATGATTTGAGGGAAGTAGATTATACAGGGAATGATTGGAAAGCATTAGCTCAGGATAGGGATGTATGGAGAGCATATGTCCGTGTGGCCATGAATCTATGGGTTCGATAGTGCCAGTGAGTGAGTAAGTAAGTAAAGCAAACTGATTCTAAAATGTAAGTACAAGGAACAGGTAATATTTTGAGTTCTTTGAAGAACTCTCTATATATACAATCCCGAAGAGTAATTTCAGGCCCATCACCTATAAATAGTAATTGCTTACCCTCAAAAACCCATTCACAAAACGTTACTATAAATAATAGAAACCTTTCGTGTTGAGAAAACAGCACCTCAGATAACTCGTATTGGTAGTATTGTTTCCTGAGGAAGAAAATTGTACATTGCGTAAGACCAATATTTAACTTGAACAAGAATTGTTGAATTAATTTTATCTTTTATTTAATAAGATTTGCTCAATGTAATATTTCAGTTAAAACATCCAACTGTTCTTTTGAATTATTTAGAATAATTAGCAGAATTTTGCTCTCATCATTCAAAACTCCCTCCATATTTGATACGACATTCTAAATCAAGGCCCTGAAGTGAGCATCATAATAGTACCGCACCTCATGTCTTATTTACATAAGGTTATTAATTTAACTGTCCCACGCCCTGGCTGAGCAGTTTAAGGCATTATGACTTGGTGCAGAGCTACAAGTCTTGTACTGGTTCAAGTCCTCATGAGGGAAGAAATTTTCTCATGGAATTTTAGCCAATATGAGACTGGTGCCCACACTGAATCATGAAGAATTTGAGTAGCTACAACAAGTAGTTGCTCCAGGTTGAGAAAACCAGCTCTTACATATGGAGATCCATTATGCTGATCACATATCACCCCTATATTGTCATTAACACATATGGATATGAGGCCAGCAGCCAGCCGGTAATCCAAGGGCTTTCTAGACCTGTTGTGTTATAGAATTTTTTTATTAACTCAATTAAAGGTAAGAAATTCAATGTGGTATATATTGTAATATAATATGATACAAGGATGGAAGACTTTTACATGTTCGTTGAAAAATGATGTCCTCATCATAAATTCATACGTACGTAAAACACTGTCTTCCATCCATGTATCATAATGTACTATTACAGTACTATTTTTGAGAAATGAAATCTGTATTTCATGAAAAGAGAACTGGACTTGCAGAATAATCTTATATCAGACATTATTATATCTTACAAACAATGTTGTTACCAAAGCCATGCTTTATTATTGTCCAACAGGGAAGAGATTTCTGGGCCGTCCAAGGAAATGCTGGATACAAAATTCACCAGTGACATCGTAACAGGCCTCTAGGCCTAAGACTTGGTTGGATGAAGAAGAAGACAAACAATGTTTCTTTATTCGGACTGGGCAGGCAGACTGCCTGAAGCACCATGACCTAAAAGATCTATTGTGCTATCCCAGTATATTATGAATGAATAGAATGAAGTCTGGGTCTGGCTCACCCGGTTCTTCTCCACCATATTAGGGTTGGGCACGTGGCCACTAGGTTGGACTACAACTCTCCCGTTGGTGCCATCTATCCTTTCTTCTTCTTTTTTTTTTGTTCAGGCTCAAGAGTCATGTGACAATTTATGTTTTGATTAGTTGCTACTCATATTAATTTTAAATAATTTTGTTTATTTGTGTGTTATGGTATACACTCTTCATATGGAATATGCTTTTACACAGCAAGACTGGAGCAGATCTACATGCATACCATCCAAAATACATGAATCAAGAATAATGATTTTGTGATTAAAAAATTTGAGCCAATACATTCATACAGCGTACACTTGTAAATATAAAATAAATCAGAATAAAAATTAACACTATTAAGTTGCATTTCTGACCAACAATGTGAGGTTTTTTAAGGAGGATAAAATTATCTATTGGAAGGGGGTTGCTTCCACAGTGTAGTTGATTAAGGCGATACTCTACAAGCAGGAAAGTTGTTGGAGTAATACCTGATGGGGGTCTGAATTTTTAAACTGGCAGCTCTATGGCACTATGGTTAACTCACTCTCTAACAGAAATGAGTACTGGGATGTGTTCGGGGAGTAATTGTCATCATATGGGGCTGACGTCTTGTGTCAGTTGTTTAGAAAGGTTTAATCTTACACTACTCCAAAAGTGTAATAAGGCTTGTAGTAGGATTATTTAAAAAAGAAAACAATTACCTATCGAAGGCAGTCTAGAGTATTAAGAAGTCATAAAACCCCAAGAACTTAAGGATCCACAGTAATTTTATAGAAATGATATTTGGCAAATTACTCTAATAATATGAACTTTTATGTAGTTCACAAACTAATTGATCAATGGGTAGAGCTACTGGTACACAACCACTTCCGATTATTTTTCGGTTTGATTGGCTACTGAGGTCAAGAAACATTAAATTAGGCATTGTATCAGCTTTTCAGTGTATGGTATTAGTTCGCTGAGTTCATAGTGCAATCAGTTCATTAACCAATTAACAATTCATATATATGAAATTAATGATAGGACTAATTTTCCAAACATAAGATTTATGGAATTGCCAGATTCACATATTCTGTCAAAACCAGTGCTGTAGCTAAAAAGAACTAGTTTAGTTGGAACAATTCCAAGTAGTCCTCTGTGACAATTCATTGACAGAAGTAACTAATGGTACTGGTAGCTATTATTCCCTATGTATAATTACAGATATAAGATAGCTTGTCCTACACCTCTACCACTTCTACTCTAAGACATTTCCTGGTACCTGGTACTCATTTAAAGGTGGCTGAAAGTTACAGTTCTAAATACAGAGAAATGACCACCTTCATGGGCTAGTGGTTAAGTTCTTGACTACTGTTCATGAGGTCCCATGTTCGATTCCTGGTCAAACCATAGGAATTCTTCCTTCATCCATCCACAGTAATTCTGCCTGAGGGCAGGTCTTTCACTGCAATCATAGCATTTTCATGCTATGCTTTGCAATGTTTCTAGGGAATTATAGGTGTGGTAGATTCCCATTGCTTTCCACACCAGTGAAGGATCATGATGATGATGGCCATTGGGCCCTAAGCTTCCTGACATTTGTCTTACAGGTGAGGAAAAACCTCACCCAGGAGCCTCTTCCGACCGGGAATCGGACCCGGGCCCGCTGCGTGACAAGGCAGCATGCTACCTAGTTACCACAGCGGAGGACGAATTTTTCCCTAAAGGGAATTATTCCTGTGATTGCACATTGTCTGGGATTTAGGTTAAGAACTCTCAAGGCGCTTCATTATCATTTATTGCCCATCATATCATCGGGGTAACGTAACTCCGCGTTCCAGGTGCCCCAGACTAAGAAATGGATTACAATTCTGCTAATGCTAGGGGAGAAATGTCATAAAAGACAACCTGGTAGCATTAGACAAAAAAAAATACAGAGAAATTTCTATTTAGCCCAGATAATGTTGGTATACATAGATACTCCAACTTTTAAAAATTGATAAATAATTAGTGTGTTTTAGACAATCTTGCTTTTTATTGAGTTTATGAGTAACCTATTGTACTAATTTAACTTATTAAGTTTAACATTAATAACAAAGATGTATTTGGGTTAAAATAGTATTACAACTGACAATGACAGTGTTGTGGCAGCTAGATTATGTTGCCAACTTTAAAATCAAATGTACAAATATAATCTACATTGTTAATAATTAATTAATTTCTCACTAATTGTGTATTGATATTGGCTATATTTCAGATATCGTCATAGGTTGTACTATATTCTTGCATTCATGTTTTTTTACAAAAATTTGTAGTATGTACCTGGTTGCATAGGAATTTAGCGATTATGACACAACGTATGTTGGCGACTATGATATCACTTGCTTTTAATAATATTACAGTAGACAAACGTTTGTAGACCTGTTTGTAGACAGTAGTTATGATTATTCTATGCTGTAGTCGTGTTTGACATTATTTTGTTTTATCTGTCAAAGTATGGAAATGCATAATTGAAAAACAAGATACTCAATGATTTTATTAACGTAAGTATTGATTTTCACTTGATAATGCAAATATGATTATTACTTAAGGATACTGAGGCAAAGTTAAAATTTTAGGCCTAACAGATATATTACATACTCTGCAACTTTTAATACAATTTTATGTCGATTAACAATTTTTTCGATGAATAATCAATGATAGACTTTGTTAAATATACTGTAATTAATGTATATGTTCGATGTTCTTTAAACCTTTGTTTAAATGTACATGGCAGTTGTTACGGTCTATAGATTAGCTCCTAACAGGTATTCGATAATTTATTAGTCAACTTAACAGGACTACTATAGATATATTTTGATATTGTAAAGATAAATCTATCCAATGATAAATCTATTTCATTTCAATAATTGTAGTAATAAATCTGTAATTTCACCATATTTATCAGGTTCTGATTGAATGATAAGTGACAAAGGTCAATAACTTTTTGTGTATGAGAACAAAGAGAATTGAAACAGACAGTACTTTATACTTGCACATGAAGTTGTGACAAGCATATTTCTCCTGGTAAGTACATGGGTATGTTGTCTATATTATTTAAATTAAGATTGCCATAATAAACCATGAAAGGAAAAACTGTACCGGTTCTGATAAAAATGAAATATCACCTGATCATTTGAAATATATCATGGATGTAATGTGGTAGTTGTAATAGGCCTTAATGTATGACTTTACCACTGTTAGAAAGTGAATGTGATGAGAATATTTAGTAGCTGTAAAAATATCTGCATTATAGAACTTTAAATCTGTAGAAGTCTCCAAAAATATAGTAGTGCAAATGTGTACATCCATCCATAGCAATTCTGCCCGAGGGCAAGTCTTTCACTGCAATCATAGCATTTTCATGCTATGCTTTGCAGCTTTACTAGGGGATTATCGGTGTGGTAGCTTCCCATTGCTTCCCATACCGGTGAAGGATGATGATAATAAGGATGATGATGGCTGAATGATTTTTGGAGGCCGTTGGGCCCTAAGCTTCCTGACATTTGTATTACAGGTAAGGAAAAACCCTGAAAAAAACCTCACCCCGACAACATCACATTAGGACCAGCAGCATTAACCATCATGTTAGATATTGTAGCGAAGAAGGACTTGCTGAAGATGGAACAGATGTTCTGAAAGGCTTACAGGCATTAAGAATACATATTTTATAAGTTGAGGACGATGGATCTTACCTAAGAAGGTATATTTTAACTTATTTTATTTTATGACAATATTGTTAAGTTACATGATTTTCGGAATAAATTATTTCAGCAATTAATATTTTTAACTATTACATCATTAACCCTTAAATTGGCAAAACACAATTTTTTCTCTTAGTTATTTGAATGTGGCAGACCGCAGTGAAAATGGAATCTTGTATAACTGTTATTGTTAGGTATATTGTATAATTATACACGCATTTAAGTGGTTTATTTTTTTCTTTTTCTTCTGATTTATCTAAAATATTACATTAACTGAACCAACTGCTGTATCCAAAAGGATACATTACGAATTTAAGGGTTAACATGGCGAAGGGATTCTATGCCAGGTTCAGTCAACATAAAAAAAACACACACACAAATTATTGTAGCAGTGTGGGAATAATTACCTGAGGAATGTTTTTTTTTAAAGAAGTGCCAAAAATGGCTTAAAATGAAAGAAGATTTGATATAAAACTAACAAATATGCCATATCATTGGAACATGTTAACTTCAATCGCTAAAACAGAATAGCCAACTTATGAAAAACATGCTGTCAAAAAATCATTGCAGAGTACCTACCAAATTTAATCTAACCTAACCTGAATAAACGTATTGCCATTTAATTGAAATAAACAGTCAATATTCCTAATTCACCAATTAATTATTTAAATGGTCAACATGTTTCCACACCTAAGCTGTTATCTGCAAGACCAGATATTGACCAATCAGTCAATGATGACAGCTTAGTTGTAGAAACATGTTGACCAATACTGTATATAACATTAATTGGTGAATTGGGAATATTTTATCACCAAGAAGATAACTTGTGTATTGCCATTTGACTATAGAGAAATGTTAACCATGACAAGACTTTTGATACAGTTCATCATAGAGGATTGTCACCCTAAATTCAAGGTAAAGAATAGATTCCTGTATGTAATATGCTTTGACTATTGAAAAATTCTTGTAATAGGTCTTCAAGTTCTGAAAAAAAAAAAAAAAAAGAAGATAAAATATATACAATACAACCAGGAAATTAAAATTACCTCGAGATATAGAAAATTTCAGATTTTGGGGTTTGACTGTATCATATTTTGTTTGTTCACTGCTGTGGTCTCGAGATGCTGTGGGCCTGGGTTCGATTTCCAGTTGGGACAGGCTCTTGCATAAAGTTTTTCGGGGTTTTTCCTCACCTGTAAGACAAATGTCAGGAAGCTTATGGGCCATCATCATCCATTGCCGTGTGGAAAGCAACGGCAAGCTACCACACCAATAATTCTCTAGTAAAGCTGCAAAACATAGCATGAAAATACTATGTTTGCAGTGAAAGACCTGCCCTTGGACAGAATTACTATACATACTGGCAATACTAATAAAATTCATTGTGAAAACCGTTAAGGTGGAGAGTCATAAAATAAAATAAGTTAAAATAAATCTTCTTAGGTAAAATCCGTCGTCCTCAACTTATAAAATATGTAATCTTTATGCCTGTAGGCCTTTCAGAACATCCGTTCCATCTTCAGCAGGTCCCTCTTCGCTACAACATCCAGTATGATGGTTGATGCTGCTGGTCCTAATGTGGCGTTGTCTGGCAGTGGTCAGAACATTGGCACGAAAAGCTAAAGGTTCGGGGTTTGATTTCCGGTTCAGACAAAAATTGTTTCTCTTTACCATTGATTACAATATAATAAACTAGTTTGCCGCCACATTGAAAATGAATGTGACCAACAATAGTTCGTTTTATGAATATTAAGCATCGTTCACTAGTTCAGATGAACTGATTCTTATATCGTTCATACAATGTTTCTTGGTAATTACCGGATTTTTAAACTGTCGTAAACCTTTTCCTGGCACCATGGCCCTGTAATGGTACTTGTTCTGGGGGTCATGCAGGACTTACATCTCATATTGATTACCTAGAAAGGTGGGGGGGACCTTTACCTCTGCTACACCAAGTGGAATCACTTTACCTCTTCACACTAGAATCATTGTTTGGTGACATTCATGACATAGTATGACTTAGAAAAAAAGTCATATGACATAGATTAGTTTAGCAGAACTATATTTTAGTTATCTGTAGAAATCTGAAGCGACATAAATCATTGACACCCTCTCTAAACTAACCTGACCTAACCAAGCTACCCGTCCCAAGGGGAACCACATACAGGTTAAATATAACAGCATTTCACTTATAAATATCATTGACACCCTCTCTAAACTAACCTGACCTAACCAAGCTACCCGTCCCAAGGGGAACCATATACAGGATAAATATAACAGCATTTCACTTATAAATATTGACACCCTCTCTAAACTAACCTGACAGAACCAAGCTACCCGTCCCAAGGGGAACCATATACAGGTTAAATATAACAGCATTTCACTTATAAATATCATTGACACCCTCTCTAAACTAACCTGACCTAACCAAGCTACCCGTCCCAAGGGGAACCACATACAGGCTAAATATAACAGCATTTCACTTATAAATATCATTGACACCCTCTCTAAACTAACCTGACCTAACCAAGCTACCCGTCCCAAGGGGCACCACATACAGGTTAAATATAACAGCATTTCACTTATAAATATCATTGACACCCTCTCTAAACTAACCTGACCTAACCAAGCTACCCGTCCCAAGGGGAACCACATACAGGTTAAATATAACAGCATTTCACTTATAAATATCATTGACACCCTCTCTAAACTAACCTGACCTAACCAAGCTACCCGTCCCAAGGGGACACCACATACAGGTTAAATATAACAGCATTTCACTTATAAATATCATTGACACCCTCTCTAAACTAGCCTGACCTAAATCAAGCTACCCGTCCCAAGGGGAACCACATACAGGTTAAATATAACAGCATTTCACTTATAAATATCATTGACACCCTCTCTAAACTAACCTGACCTAACCAAGCTACCCGTCCCAAGGGGAACCACATACAGGTTAAATATAACAGCATTTCACTTATAAATAAATATCATTGACACCCTCTCTAAACTAACCTGACCTAACCAAGCTACCCGTCCCAAGGGGCACCACATACAGGTTAAATATAACAGCATTTCACTTATAAATATCATTGACACCCTCTCTAAACTAGCCTGACCTAACCAAGCTACCCGTCCCAAGGGGAACCACATACAGGTTAAATATAACAGCATTTCACTTATAAATATCATTGACACCCTCTCTAAACTAGCCTGACCTAACCAAGCTACCCGTCCCAAGGGGAACCACATACAGGTTAAATATAACAGCATTTCACTTATAAATATCATTGACACCCTCTCTAAACTAACCTGACCTAACCAAGCTACCCGTCCCAAGGGGAACCACATACAGGTTAAATATAACAGCATTTCACTTATAAATATCATTGACACCCTCTCTAAACTAACCTGACCTAACCAAGCTACCCGTCCCAAGGGGAACCACATACAGGTTAAATATAACAGCATTTCACTTATAAATATCATTGACACCCTCTCTAAACTAACCTGACCTAACCAAGCTACCCGTCCCAAGGGGAACCACATACAGGTTAAATATAACAGCATTTCACTTATAAATATCATTGACACCCTCTCTAAACTAACCTGACCTAACCAAGCTACCCGTCCCAAGGGGAACCACATACAGGTTAAATATAACAGCATTTCACTTATAAATATCATTGACACCCTCTCTAAACTAGCCTGACCTAACCAAGCTACCCGTCCCAAGGGGAACCACATACAGGTTAAATATAACAGCATTTCACTTATAAATATCATTGACACCCTCTCTAAACTAACCTGACCTAACCAAGCTACCCGTCCCAAGGGGAACCACATACAGGTTAAATATAACAGCATTTCACTTATAAATATCATTGACACCCTCTCTAAACTAACCTGACCTAACCAAGCTACCCGTCCCAAGGGGAACCACATACAGGTTAAATATAACAGCATTTCACTTATAAATATCATTGACACCCTCTCTAAACTAACCTGACCTAACCAAGCTACCCGTCCCAAGGGGAACCACATACAGGTTAAATATAACAGCATTTCACTTATAAATATCATTGACACCCTCTCTAAACTAACCTGACCTAACCAAGCTACCCGTCCCAAGGGGCACCACATACAGGTTAAATATAACAGCATTTCACTTATAAATATCATTACTTTAAAACTAATTTTTCTAACTATATCATGATTTGCTTAAACTGTTTGACATTTGTATATGAAATTTACCATTATATTAGGTTGAAAAAATGAAAATAAAAAATCTTAATTGTATTTCGGTTTATGTGAGGCAACTTTGTTTTAATATTTCTCTTAAATTATAATTACAAGGACGGCATGGTGATACTGTTGACATTTTCCACAAGAACATTGCTTGTTTCAGAGTCTTGGTGGAAACTTACCAATTTATCTCTTAAGTAATTGTGCAAAAAATATAACATTGGTTGCACATAAATATAGATGTGTAGGACTTAAATTTTTGTTCGTATTTCTCCGATAACTCAATAGAATTTGTCATTTCGGGTGGATTAGTGGATTCTGTGCTTATCTCTGGTTCCAAGGTTTACAGATTTAAACCAATTAACATCAATGGATTTTTAAGAGAGTAAATATTCTTAGTTTGGAAGTAAAGTCATGTTCCCATGTTATAGATTTACAGAATGTAAAAGAACCTCAACCCTAAAATAATAAGTGCTCTGATAAAATTTATCAGCCTTTTCAAGCCCAGAATTGAATTGTGATGCTAATGACCTGTACCTGTAAATTCATACCAGACATGCCTATCCAGTCATCTCCTGTGTAATTTACCTCACTTAAATCATGGTTAAATTATTCTCCCACCTCAATCATGGCCTACCTACTGGGTGTTTTCCCTCCAGTTTTCCTGTTAGTTTCTATGCACATCTTTCATTCCCCATCCATGCCATATGTCCTACCCATTTCAGTTTACGAGACTTAACTGTTCTTATTATGGGTACATCTGGTTTCCCATAAAGATCATATAGTTCACATATGTAGTTTTCCCCATTTACCTGTTCATCTCTCTTTAGTCCAAAACTTTTCTTAAGAACCTTACTCTCAAATATTCAGTAACTTCTTGCTTACAGCTTCACATCTTTCTAAAACTGCTCTCCAAACACTTCTCAGTAGCACTTTCTTTAGTGTCACATAAGTTTGATTCCAGTCTTTATTTAAGCTCTGACATTTTGTTTGTGATATCTCCTTTACCAAAATGTTTCCTGTAGCTGTTAAATGTGATTGTAACATTTCCCATCTGTGTGTAGAGGCAGTTTTTAAGAACAAATACAATTGTGGTAGTATGGAAATCAATACAAAGAAAACTAAAGTGATGGCCTTTTGTGAGAAATACCCTATATCTAGCAATATTGTTTTGGATGATGAAATTTTAGAACGAGTAAACAAATTTAATTATTTGAGTTATAATTTAACATTTCAAGATGAAACTGAAATATAAAAAAAAATCACATATTTTACAAAAACAACCGGGATAATTAACAGTATAATGAAACCATCTTTAGTACAGAAGAACGCAAGATTGCGGCTTTATAAGGTTTTTGCAAGACCAGTATTAAGATATGGTAGTGAAGCATGGACTACATGAAGAAGAGATGAAAGCCGAATAACAGCAAATGAGATGCGATTTATGCGCCATACAGCAGGCTACACAAAGTGGGACCATAAAAGAAATGAGGAAATTATGGAAGAGTTGGATGTAGAACCCATTCTTCGCCATATACAAAACTACCAGAACAACTGGAAAGCCCATCTTCAACGAATGCCATCTCATAGAATTCCAAAAGCCATACTTCGCTACTGCCCCCAAGGCAAAAGATTGCTGGGACGTCCAAAAAAGCGCTGGATGGAAAATTCCTCTTTGAGACTGTAACAGGCCACACGGCCTAATACTTGCATGGATGATGATGATGATGATGATTTAACAAAGTTGCATGACTTAGAAGATTGAGCTGTATGACAGAAGAGTGGCCAGATCAAGATGGCTGAATGGGGTAGAGGATGTTCTTTATGGTGTGGAAGTATCTTCGAACACTGTAGATTATGTAGTTTTTTTTTCTCCCTTCTTTCAGAAACTTGAAGCTGTACCAAATCATGAATTGGTATGAATAATTATCACAACTTCCTGTTTAAGATGCAATATTCTGATATTACAAAATAGTTACCACTACCAGTACTGTTTAATTTCACATTCAAAATGGCACCTGAAAAGTGCAGTTCACTAATATTTCCCAGATACTTTTCACATTTCTGAATATTTTTCAATGATTCCTTTTCTGTTCTCTTCTTATATCATATATATCTACAAAATTTACCAGATTTTCTGAAGTAACTATAGGATAAATATTTTTTTAAAAATGTTTCCAAATACTGGATTTTTTATCTTTTTGGTACAATTAATTTTTTTTAGATGACATATTCATGTTACAGGACAGATTTTGGTACATTTTCTTTCTTTGTATGTAATAATTTTAATTCAAACCTTAGTGATGCTGCATTTTGACTATTGTGACCTTCTACCAACTGACATAAGTGACGGATTGTCGGACAAACTGCAGCATGTCCATAATATGTGTATCAGATTTATATTTAATGTTCGAAAATACGATCACATTTCTCCATTTTTCCACGAATTGTCTTGGCTACATCTAAAAGAGAGAAGAAAATTGCATTGTCTAATTCTCTTATTTAAGATCCTACATACCTCGATTCCCAATTATTTATCCTCCCGTTTCCAGTATCTATCCTCAAACCATAACTTAAACACAAGATCACAACATAGTCTCTTGCTTAATATACCGCAACATAGGACATCACATCACTCCATGTCATATACTATCTTCACTTCTCGCAACTGGAATTCCCTACCACAAGAAATAAGGGGCTGCCGGACATTGGCAACTTTTAAAAGAAATCTAAATTTATATTTGCTCTAACCTCGACTTCATCATTACCCAGTGTAAGGTACATATATTAATTGGTGTTTCTCGTATAATTTATCATATTCATACTATTATTATTATTATAATTATTATATTATTATCATTATTATATTATTATTATCATCATTATTATATTATTATTATCATCATTATTATATTATTATTATCATTATTATATTATTATTATTATTATTATTATCGTAAGTATTATTATTGTTATTATCGTATAAAATATTGTTTGTACATGAAATTTACATTGCTACATTTAATGTATCTTTAACTGTTTATAATTAGTATAGTGTATATCTATATTTGTCAAATATTTATTTGTATTTGTGCTGGTTGAGTGGAAGAGAAGGCCTTATGGCCTTAACTCTGCCAGAATAAATAAAACTTTATTATTATTATTATATTATTATTATTATTATTATTAATAATCTTGCATGCAAAATTTCATTACATTATCTGAAATAGTTTTAAAATTGAAACAGGATTGAAAAATACTAATTACGGAAAACAAGCGACAAACCTTCTATAGATGGAGATCTTTTAAATGACAAGGTGTCACATTCTAAATAATAACTGAATGACTAATCAAGATAATTTAATTTAATTTTCACATAAACAAAGAGGAAAGCCCATTTTACATAAGAAAAATTAAATTGAAAAATGAATTTTTTTGACCCTCAAAGGTATTTGTACTGCCTTAAGAAGTTGGGTGTTGGAGGATGGAAAAGAAGGGCTTTGGACGGAAATGATTGGAGAAAAATCTTGGATGCAGTGCCTTTGTTATTATTATCATTTTTATCAAATGCAGTGGTTTAGTGGTTATGTTCCTTGCCTCTGAGTCCCAAAGGTCGCAGGTTCAAACCCCGCCAGAGTGAATGGAATTTTAGTGTGCAAAAATCCAAGGGACAAGTACTCAGGGAGGGACTTAAGCTGGGGTCAAAATCTGAAGATTTTGAGCCTTGTAAAAGTACCACAAGCCTCAATAAAAAGTTCTCTGTCCAGAATTTAACCAAATTTCACCCGTCCAATTAATACCTACTAAATGTCTCATTGAGGCAATGTGCTAGCCATATGTCACTCATTGACAACTATAGGTAAATAACTCAATGGCTCTATCAAACCCATAAGTTCATGTCCCCATGCACTTAAGTTCTCCATACATCCCTATCCTGAGCTAATGTTTTCCAATCATCCCCTATATAATCTACTTCCCTCAAATCATGGATAATGTTATTCTTCCACCTCATTATTGACCTACGTACTGGGTATTTTTCCTTTGGTTCTTCTACAAGAAGTTCCCTTACATATCTTCCATTCACCATTTGTGCAATATGTCCTGTCCATTGCAGTCTGTTATATCTCATTTTCCACTATGATGTAAGTCTTCTCCATTCACCTGTCTATTTTTTCTATTTGGTCTAAAAATTTTCCTAAGAACTTTACTCTCAAATACTTGTAATCTTTTGCCTTCCCTTAAAATAAGAGACCATGCTTTGTATCCATAAAATATAAGTGGATATCATACAATAGTACTGTAAAATAATAATAATATACATGGATCTTCAAAAACTGACCAAATAGAATGACAATTATCATAGGAGAAAGAAAACTATTTTCTTAATTCTCTTGGATATTTTCCTGAATATAATTTCTTTATAAACTGCATGTGGTCCTACTGACAGAAGTATATTTAACAAAAATATTATTTATTAAATTATTTTATATTTTTGTGCTTAATATGTTTTGTAATGAAAACATGACATCAATCACGTGAACCACCACTGTACTGTAGCAAACCAGTGTCTGGTAGAAAGGCTAAGAATGAAAAAATATTTACCCTGATTTGAGGGAGGTGAATTATACAGGAAATAACTGAATAACATGATCTCAGGATAAAGATATGCAGAAAGCTTACGTCCAAATGACCATGAACCTCCTTGTTTGATGGTGCCAGTGGGTTGTATAAAGGTACGATACATAAAATCATAAAGAATAATTCATAATGAAGCAGAGAAATATTTGTGTGTCAGCCTATTCAAAGACAATGTTCTTGTATTATGTTAAAATTTGATACTTTTAGAGGATTTATGTAACTAAATAACTCACTGGCACTATTGAACCCGTAGGTTCATGGTCGCACGGACATAAGCTCTCCATATATCCCTATCCTGAGCCAATGTTTTCCAATCATCCCTTGTATAATCGACTTCCCTCAAATCATAGTTAATGTTATTCTCCCACCTCATTCTTGGTCTACCAACTGGGTATTTTCCCTCTGGTTTTCCTACAAGAAGCTCCCATGCACATCTTTCATTCCCCATTTGTGCCACATGTCCAGCCCATTGCAGTCTATGAGATTTAACTGTTCTCATTATATCTGGCTTCCTATAAAGACAGAGGAATTATATAGGCATTCTTTTTTTTACAATTATATTCTTTTTTGTTGCATCATATTTATAATTTTTTTTTTAATTTATAAAGGGCCTTGTTCTTAAGTCTCTTTGGTCCTGAGGTAAGCAGGTTCAAGGCTGTATTGCATTAATTTTATTTCGATAAATGGTAATGTTTGCAAGTGCAAGTAACTGTTTCTGCTTCTAATATTAAAATGATGTTGCTAGGGGAAATGCATTGCCAACATATGCATTTCTTCACAGACACAATAATCATACAATCAATGGTTTTTGCTAAAATTTTGTGAAGAGTTGCTCAAGTAAGGTTTGACAATCAGAAGAGTTAGCAACGTCCCAAAACAAAAGATATTTACTTCACATATAAAATTGATCCTTCAGACCACAGTTTTGAGGTTCATATATATATATATATATATATATATTTTTTTTTTTATTTGGGAATTTTGTGGGCCCCCAAGAGTTATTACTCCATGAAAGAAATTGAGACATTTAACAATAACAACTTCAAAAATTATTTCATTTTTAAATTTGGATCTAAAAGAACAAAACTGCACTTTGAATAGTGTTCTATCTAATATACACTGAAAATGAAAGGGTTAAAGAAAACTTGCTAAATAAATGTTGCGACTTCTCTAAATGTCCAATGTTTGGTTGATATTAACATATTCAATGTAGGGTTCTGATTCAAAAGTGAAATATCTTAGCCTACATCTGAACTCAAAATTATCTTTCAAGCATCGTGTAAATCATTCAGTGCATAAATGAAACCTAGCTATTGCTGTATTATATCCATCATTATCCACACAGATCAAGCTTATACGTTATAGTATTGTATGGCTGCAAAGCTCTGAGTATCCTTTCTAAATGTCACATAAACAAATGTTTAAAAAAATCTTTTTGCCTTCCCGTTACACAAGGATAACAGAACTTTAAGATGCAGCTAAATTATACTCAGACCAACAGCCCCTATAGCGCTGGCATCATTGTTAGAAAAGTACATGTCTGTACTCACAACATTTCACAGCACTCCCTTCCCACTACGTCAAACAGCAGCCATCGAGTAGGGATGTTGCCAAACTTCCCCCAGTGTCATGGCTTTTGAATATTGAATTATGCAAGGTTGGAGTCGAGTTGACAACACTGGAGTGTGAGTGCAAGTGCAAGAGAGAGAGACAGGACTGCAGGGAGGGAAATGATTTACCGAGGCAGAAAAGGAAGTAGGCTTTAGTTTGCATATCTTACGGGGGCACAGATCTGTTGGACAGACAATACCCTACATTTACGCTAACATAGAAGAACATGTTTCCTTGATATTCAGGAAAATCTCAACATGAAAACCCCATAGTGCACAATGTGGCTACTGTTCACCAATGGATGGAATTGAGGTGAGGCACATAGCATCACTTTTACTGTGTTCCAGTGCTTCAATGCCTGTACATATAAATTATCTGCACTTCCATACAGACTAAGGCTAATTAAAGAAACTCAGCTGCCAGGAACCAAACAACTGTTGCAGCATGTAGTGCAGTCAGTCAGTTGGCTGGAAAAGGAGAACAATTTTTCTCAGAGGTTCCTTATTTCATGCTTGATTTTTGTACATCTACAACACAAGATCATGCTTTTTACACCCTGAAAAAATGTCAGTACCAGGTTTTGAATCTGTATACCTTGGATCCAGAGGGCACAGATAATTCCAAGTTCTTACAGTTAATGATCATTAAAATAATCAGATTTTACACCTCACCTCATATAACTTAACTCCATGACGTCACAGGCCCTTGGCCTACCAGCTAGCTGCTGACCTCGCATCCACATGTTTTAATCACATGATCCAGCAAGTGTGGGGGTGACATGTGGTCAGCATGTCAGGTCCCCCAGTTGTTATAGGTGGTCTTCTCAACCTGGAGTCATTGCTTAAAAAGTGTCACGATGCTGGGTGGGCAACAGTCCCATATTGGCCAAAATTCCATGAGAAAATGTCTTCCCCCATGAGGACTCGAACCAGTGCAAGTCCTGTAGCTCTGCAGCAAGGCATCACTTGGCTATGGCGCAGGACCCTCACCTGATATATGTGTACCGCCAGCATCTGTCTCAAGGGAAGACTGTTTGAAACTGGTTCTATGTTTATATAAAATAAATGAAGTGATGTCTAAAATCTGATACATTTCTTCTTCTTCCTTCTAAGTATTAGGCCAAGGCCTGTTACGATCCTATAGAAAATTTTCCCTCCAGCGTTTCATAGGACGGCCCAGTGATCTTCGTCCTCTTGGTATATAATTATAAACAGCTTTGGGGATCCAATTTTTGAACTCATTCTTTCAAGATGGTGTTTCCAAATTAGTTGGTACTGTTTAGTATATTCCAAAATTGACGTCTTCAATTCTTTTAAGATATCGGTGTTCCTTTTCCGATCTCATCTGGTGTAACCCGCTGTTCTGCGCATGAATCTCATTTCACAAGCCGTTATTCTGCTTTCATGTTGTCTTTTTAGCGTCCATGCTTCACTACCATAGGTCAACACTGGTCTAGCCAAAGTGTTATATAAACGTAATCTGGTGTTTTTTTGTACAAGGGATGGTTTCATAACTTGATTAATAATTCCCAAACTTTTATTATAACTAGTAATTTTTTCAGGGATATCCTTTTCATCCCAGATAGAGAGATAATATCCAAGATATTTAAATTGATTGGATCTCTCTAAAATTTTATTCTGGAGACAGATTTTACTTTGTATGGGATCCTTCCTATGAAATGCCATAATTTTAGTTCTGTTAATTGATATTTCCATATTAAATTTGGCACCTATTTTTTGTAAATTATAAATTGATCGTTGCAAATCATTTTCATTTTCTGATACATTTAATGATTATTATTAACTGTAAGCAGTTTAATTAAAGGAAGTGTGTGTGTGTGTGTTGCAGTTTTTCATTACAATGAGAGTTTTAATGGATGAGGAGGTTGGGGAAGGATCCAACTTGACACTCACATTGCAACCGACTGGCATCAAGATTAACAAAAGCATGCGTACAGCCAAGTTGTCACGATTGTGTCTTGGGAATTAAACTGCGGTTTTCGTTCTTCATAGCCTGGTTAAAACAGCAGAACACAGACTGTTGTGTGCTAATTGAGAGAGTGGCATGCATAAACGCTGGGAATGGTTTTTGTCCTGTTATGTTGTGATGCGGATGCCAGATGAGCGCACACACCTTGAGACATGTCCTGCACCACGCGTTTGTCATTATGTACCAGTAGGAGTGGGATCGTTGGCCATAGTGTGTTTCTCAGGACAGACAAAGACATGTTGTAGTTCCATGTACCAAATCCCCGTGCACAACAGGTTAAATATTGGTATGTACTGTTTTGTTATTCTAGAAAATGCAGCACACTCCTGACAATTTTGTGCACATTCTTGGTTGATCATAGTTTACATGCTGTCATAACATTTAGACATACAAGTGTTGAAAATTGTTACATTGTTTCAACAGCATATGAGGGATGTTGCAAGGGATGTTCAATAAGAATGATCTTTTTTCTTACAGCAATCATATAATTTGGTTTTCGGAAATTTGTTAGCTTAATGCTTCATGATACCATATGGTACAATGTTTCAAGGCCATCATTCCAGGTTCCTTTCTGTGAGAAGAGTGCACAAAGTCGAGACATGTTCATTACTGCCTATGGCTACAATGGAGGTGAACAGTATGCTGCTTTGAAATTCTTTCATCTCAATAAATTTTAGCTGAAGCCATTGCAATGTTACAGGAGGTCAATGAAAAGTTTGTTCTTTCCTACAGCATAGCTCAAAGATGGTATAAATTGTTTAAAGAGGAGACAATTTCAAAAGGAGGAGGACCCAGCACTCCAGTTATGCAAGGAAACATCAACACCACTACTGTCATTCTGAGAGAGAATCAATGAATAACCTTAAGATAATTTTCTGAAATCTTGAATACTGGATGCTACCCACCTGGTGGTGACAGAAAACAAGTTGGATATTGTGAGGCATCGCATCACAAATGTTGTGGCTGAATGTCTTGCAAAATCAAAGTGTGGTCTTTTCAATCCTCTAACCTGAAGAAACACCTTAACAGGAGCTGTAGTAAAGACTGTGAAGGCAGTTTTGAAATGGCTGTCAGAAAATGGTTTTCAGCATGTCTTTGCAGACTGGTAGAAATGCTGGGACAAGTGCATTGCATTCTAACAAGACTATTTTCAGAATCATCATCAGAATTCTAAGGACAAGTGTTCCCAAATAATAAGTGAATTCTTTATTGAGCAGCCCTCATAATTTAACAAAAAATTCCATTTCAACGATCTGTGCTATTTTTAACAAACTGTTATCCTAGTTCTTAATTAAAATTCTCTCTCTTTGTGTTGGGCATTTAATACATTGTACCAGTTGGAAAATGGCTGCCATAAATTACGTATCTGAAACAGATTTGCTTAATTTTTATAGTTACACTACTATTAACAAAAGTATGGCTACTATTTTCATACCACACTGTAGAGAAACAATTGCATGCAGTCACCAGTAGAAAATACAATGTATCAGTACAATAATTTAATATCATATATTTAGACTTGTCCACCGCTGTGGTCTCGAGGTAGCGTGCTGCCTTGTCACGCAGCGAGCCCGGGTTCGATCCCTGGTCGGGGCAGTTATTCTGGGTGAGGGTTTTTCCTCACCTGTAAGACAAATGTCAGGAAAAAGGCCCAAATGGTCCCCGAAATCATATGGCCATCATCATCCTTATCATCATCGTCATCCTTCACCGGTGTGGAAAGCAATGGGAAGCTACCACACCTACAATTCCCTAGCAAAGCTGCAAGCATAGCATGAAAGTGCTATGATTGCAGTGAAGGACCTGTCTTCAGGCAGAATTACTATGAATGGATGGATGGATATTTTAGACTGTACAAATGCAGAATTACAATTGTTGTACAAAGATTATGACATTGTACTTACATCAAACTTAGAAGATTGGATGTTGATGATAATGATGATGAAGATTGGAATGGGTGGGCATGTTCTACGAATGGATAGGATCAAAATTTCCCAAAAATTCTTAGATGATAAACCTAGTGGTAGAATGAAAGTGACAGACCGAGAACAAGGCTGATCTTACAGACAGGCATAACAAGATGGAGACTGAAGGCTTTTGGGTCGGAACTGTCATGAGGGAGGCTAAGGCTGGACTGTAATGACAATGATGATGCTGATGATCAGACTGTCCGGGCTTCAGCTGTATTTGCTCAGATGGAGATTCTGTGGTACAACTAAACTAAAATACACCATATTATCATTGAAATATGTCAGTTTTTATGGCTAAAACTGAATAACCAACTTAAGAAAAATGCTGTAGCAAAAAATGAAGATTGCGGAGTATCTACTTAATCTAACTTAATGTACCAACTCTAATCTATCTTATCAACGTAACTTACTTAATTGAACCTAACCTGAATAAACCTGTAGTGGAATAAACATGTTGCTAGCATGAATGTTAATCAATAAACTATCTAACTATTGATATAGTCATATGGTGGTCCATTGTAAGATTCACTGATTGATACCTGGAATAGAATAGCCATTACTACAACAGGAATTAAATTTGCAAAATATAAAAAATATACTTGGTTATAATTTTTTCCCCAACATTTATACAAGTTTCACCTTTGCTGATTGAAAACATTTTGATGCCAACTGCAATGAAGAATTAAAATACATGTTAGATTGAGCAGATAATGTTGAGAAATTTCAGAGCACTTATTTTGATGTTAGCTAAGGCACCAATGATCCTGTTGATATGTGGGCTCATTCGTATCCAGACTGGCTCAACTCCCATTAGAATTGGTAACGGCAACTTTTCTGTGTCTAACATGGTTAAATAAATTCAAAATTTCTGTTGATTGATTGATGCCATATGAATTAAATTAAACAGATTTAAATCTGGAATCACAGACTTAAATGTCGAGAATACATCAGATACAAATTAAAAATATAAGAAACTAAAGTATAAAACTAAGCTGAACAGGCCTTGAAGGCCCTTCATATAGCATCTAGCCACTGGCCTCGCATCCATGTGTTAATCAGAGAGGTAGATGCTCATCTAGCCAGTATTGGGGTGACATAATCAGCATATCAGATCCCCCAGCCATTGTAGTTGGTTTTCTCCACTAGAAGCTGCTAGTTATTGTAGTTTCCCAAATTCATGACAATGCTGGGTGGGCGCCGGTCCCAAACTGACCGAAATGGAGACTGTCCTCTAGCTGTACAACAAGTCATCATGCCTTACAGTGTGGGACGACAAACTATAAACTCCCTAATCCATGTTATTGTAATATGTTTAATGTTTTGTTTGACAGACATTGCTTTGGCTCTTCGAGATCAAAGGATGTTAAAATGAGTGGATGAAAGTGCCTCATCGGACAAGAAGAATATTACGAAACAGTTTGACAAAGTGTTTTCCAGCAGTGCCACTACAACCTGGCATATCCAGTGAAGAAGAAAGTCCTGCCTTTGTACCTGTAGTTATGACTGACGATGAAGACAGTGCTGATGGTGACGAGAACATGTGGGAATGCAAGAAAGCACCTCCTGGTATAACTTGTTTCTATTCACAAGCCGTGTATATTGTTTTGAGGCGGTAGGTAGTTGCTCCCATCTTTCTAGACAATCAGCTCTGTGTGATATCCCTAGAACAAGCACCTTGTACTCATTTCCATTAGAGGTTTAGTAGGCTCCAGGGTCATGGTGCTGCCACAAGGTTTAGGCCAGTTGTAAAATCTCAAACCCCCAACCTTCTGGCTTGTAGTGTTTTGCCTTAATCAACTACACTATGGTGTGCTCTTTGTAGGAAAACCAGTGACTTGATAATGTAAAGAAATTTATTTGGTTATAGAGGAGTAGGTGAAAAGGAATTTGAGATAGCAAACCCAGGGAACTGCTTGTTCTGAAAACTTCCAAGCCATTTATGCACTAATATTGTTTTGTTGTTTCTTGACTCACCTCATACTTCTTAACTCCCAAGCAGACTCGAGTTTCTTCACTTCATTTGTGAAATTCTCAATGCTCTATTACGTTGGACATCAGTTGTGAATGTAATACAGCATTGAGAATGTCACAAATGAAGTGAAGAAACTCGAGTCTGCTTGGGAATTAAGAAGTATGAGGTGAGTCAAGAAACAACTAAACAATATTAAAATAAACCTCATAGTTTTATTTCCTACATACATAACTTAATTTATGCACTATTCAAAAGAGCTTCCTGAAATATGGCTAAATCTTGAATATTTACATTCTGTGATCCACATACGAACATGTTAAAAAGCCTTAAAGATGTGGGTGTAGGGAGATGGATGGACCAATCGGAGCACTGTGCTCAGTTTGAATTTGTGATGCACGATGTTTCATGTGAAGAAAATTCACAGATCACATGAGTTGTTTACTTACTTTCAAGCAAAGAGTTTTCAACGTTCAGTGTTAACAAATGAGAATGAAGCAATGTTTCAGCGTTTAGTAGAATGCTGGAATCTCATGCATACGCAGACTCTAGACAAATGAATTCAAGCCGGTGCTGCAAACGTACACATGTACTCTCCAATAATACTTACTCTTCTTCAGCAAATTCATTCTGCTGTGAACTTACATTGTTTGCAACATTTTTAATTTGTTTTTCCCTCTCTGTCTGTTCACTCACCCACAAGTTCACAGTAGACAATGGACATTAGCAGTTTTAACTTGATTAAAATAATGTCTCTGTTTTTAATTACCTCACAACTTAATTAAGGCCAGAACTTGTAGCGCCTTATGAGGAAGAAATTAATTTAATTGCAAAGTGTTCAATCTCGGTGCCAGGTGGTGGTAGTGTACACTTTTTAATGGATAGATTTTGCACCAGATTCCTGCATTAAGTTGCAAATCTCTCAACAGTTCATAGTTGAGAAGGGATGTGGTGCTCTTTATAGTGATTCATTCATCTGTCAGATGGAGTCATTAAGCCTGGTGCTTGGCTTCAACAACTTTAAACTACACAAATACATTAACATACTTTTTTTAAATGCAATAGGAAGTAACATTAAGAGGTTTGTTTATGTTTGACAAAAACAACTATAAGAGGTCAGAATGGACAGACAAAAGTTTTAATTACATTAACATACGCTCATATACTCCTCTCAATACAAATATACATAATCTACATCAAGTGGTATTGCAAAGTGATGAGTAATTTGAAAATAGGCCTCATTAACACCATCTATCCATCCAGCATGTAACCTGAAGCATGAAAAATGCAGTGGGTGGCATTAGGATGCACACATTTGATACTTACATGGCCAGTTCCATCAACAGTGAAATGTCTTGACTACAGTCAAATACTTTTTGTCAGAGTATTTGGCTTTTCATCTTAGTATGAAGGAGGATCCTGTCTGCTATCAGAGATATTAAGTTTATCAGTGATAGGATATCATACATCATTCTAAAGGGTAAACGGCATGATTTTGTAATCGTAAATGTACATGCTCCCACAGAAGATGAAGATGACAAGATCAAGGATGAGTTCTATGAAGAATTAGAATGCGTATTTGATATCTTTTCACAATATCATATGAAAATTGTCTTAGGAGATTTTAATGCAAAAGTTGGGCAGGAAGATATATTCAAACCAACAATAGGCAAATTTCAGTCTTCATGAAGATAGTAATGACAATGGGGTTAGATTAGTCACCTTTGCCAAATCAAAGAAGGTGCTTTCTTTATTATGACTATTTAACTCATGCCACAAATGCTAGTCAATGTCCAATCACGTTTCAATGAATTTTGTTTTACAACCAATGACAGTTGTGTTTCACCTTGCTCTTTATCGATTTCTCTTTATCAGCTCCCTGCTTTTGTGATAAAGAAAGCTCCTCCTTTTTAATGTTCTGAACAGGTCAAAGCATTATTTTTCTCCAACAAATAATTGAATATAGCAAATAATGAAAAGATTCCTTGATTTTACTGAGTTTACTAAAAAAATAAATGAATAACCCATAATGTTGATTGTGATATATAGTTTGATGTGTTTCATTATTTCTCCACTTGGGTGCACTCTTACAATATTGCGATCTTATTTGGCAATAAATAATATGATCAAGCAGCAGTGAATGAACATAACCCCACATTTCTTATTTGTTTTCAAACATCGCTGTTTACTTTAAATATATAAATATTTAAAAATGGTGGTTGGTATCTAATGTCGAGCACTTGATAATGAAATCATTCGCTCTATATTTAAAAATAAATATAGTTAAACAATGATTTGTGAGTAAACAGCTTAATTTTATTTGTTAAATAGTCCTAACAAATGCCACTCTTGATTTCCAAATTCTCTAGATAAATTGGAAATCACTCGTGGCATTACTTATGATAAACTTTAGTTGGTAAATTTCAGGTGAAACACGACTGTGATTGGTTGTAAATAAAAAAATCATTGAAATGTGATCGGTCATTGGCTCCCATTTGAGGCATGAGTTAAATAGTCATTATAATGAATTTGTTTTCTTAAATTTAACTGTGTTTAGTTTGGATTGGATCTAATTAATTGAGTCCTACTATATTAACTACATTATCAAGATTAAATGCTTCTCAGTTTGTTTAATAATTTGGGGCTGCATCAAATTTGCATTGTGGCTGAATTTTAAATACCACCAACTTCTCTAAAAAAAAATTAAACTAAAAATATACAAAACTGTTATTCTTCTAGTTACATTATACAGATGCAAAACATGAACTCTTACTTAAGGGAGGAGAAAAGGTTATGAAAATTTGGGAATAAATTTCTTAGGAAAATTTTTAGACCAAAGAGAGATGAACAGACAGGTGAATGGAGAAGACTACATAACAGTGAGCTACATGATCTTTATGGGAAACTAGTTGTAATAAGAACAGTTAAGTTTCATAAACTACAATGAGTAGGACATGTGGCATGAATGGAAAATGAAAGAGGAAACTTAGTAGGTCAAGATTGAGGTGGGAGAATAACATTAACCATGATTTCAGGGGATGATTGGAAAACATTAGTTAGGATAGGGATGTTTGACCGGATCGATAGTGCTAGTGAGTTAGTCAGTTACTTAGTTGTTGTTACCGTTTATGTAAACAGTTCTTATTAAAAGTAGGTAATGTTCAACTAATTTCCCCTACAAATTTGAGCTGGATATGTGTTGTGATATTACTGAGAGTGGTATTGTTTGTTTCAGGCCTTGAAAGCAGTGTGTGTAGCGAACTCTACAAATCATCAAGAGAACCAAATGCTGAAGCTCACATGCAAATAAACGTGAAGCCTCGTATTGTTAACGGAAGTATAAAGAAGATGGATGAAGTTTACTCTCAGACAAACAAAGTGATATTGAACAACAGTCAGTATTATCAACTCGCTCAAGATCCTGAAAAAAGTTCAACAGAACATTATGTTAATAATATGCAAGTAGATGATATATTTTCCACTTCTGTGATGGATTGTTCCTCTTCTATCATTCCACCGCCTCCTTCCAGTCCACCGATGATAGTTTCATTGGGTTTGAATTTAACGCTAGAATCTATCACACGATATCAAACAAAACCAAAGAATATGTATACTTTTCTATGTGCTCAAGAGTTCCGTCGTGATGAGTATTCATGGCATTACAAAAACGTCCATAGTGATATCCATGGTGGACTGAATGGTTGGTTGGAGCATCGCTGTCCACTTGCTCATTATGGCTGTATGTATAGTTTGCGGCGATTTTATCCAATCACAAAAGGTGCCACTGTAATACACAATGATACTTTGGAGAGTTTTGGGGTGAAGCCTTATGTTCCATTTGACATAAACTCTACACATGTCAATAATTTGTTACCACTTTGTGAGCTCCCATTTGAAGTCTTGAGACACATCTGCCGTTTTCTGGATTCTTTCAGGTAAGATTTCTATGAATATGAGGAACACCATGCAAGTTCTACTCTTCTGTGCTGAATGTCGTTTTTATTATTAATTTAACACTGAAGGATAAATTATATTTGAAGAGGAAAATTTTTGCTCAGACTGAGACTCGAACCCAGGACCTTTGGTTTTCCGGGCCAATGCTCTACCAACTGAGTAGAGCATTGACCCAGAAAGCAAAGGTCCTGGGTTCAACTCTCAGTCTGGGCGAAAATTTTTCTCTTCAAATATAATTTATCTGCTGGAATATTTTAAAGTAGCAACCATTTGTCTAGTCTCATAAATTCTTCTCCTTCATCCAACCAAGTCTTAGGCCTATAGCCTGTTACAATCTCACTGATGTAAGTCTCATAAATGAATTATGGGAAATGGTATTATGAGGTTTTCAAATTAATAATGGATGTAGAACCCATTCTTCACCATATACAAAACTACCAGAACAACTGGAAAGCTCATCTTCAATGAATGCCATCTCATAGAATTCCAAAAGCCATACTTCGTTACTGCCCCCAAGGCAAAAGATTGCTGGGACGTCCAAAAAAGCGCTGAATGGAAAATTCCTCTTTAAGACCGTAACAGGCCACACCGCCTAATACTTGCATGGATGATGATGATAATAACTAATAAATAGTGAGTAGTGAAATGTAATCTCTCTGATCTTCTAGCATGGTACTGCAGTTTCAAGGGGCATCTCTCTCATCTTCAGGCATCTTTATTTGTGCTTGAAGATCATGGAGTTTATGTGGTGATATTTATTAGTTATTAATTTTTCCAGTTACTAAAGCAGCTTATAATGATAAATTAATTTAAAAATAAGTACTGTGTGCTCATAAATTTGCTTCACATTTTGTAGATTAAATCGAAGGGTCAAGTCCTCTAGAAGGGATTCTGAGTCTCAACATTTTCAGGCTTATGAAAAAACCTCTAGTGATGTAACTGACCTTCCCCCTTCAAGTAATACCTTAGATGTCTCAGTGCTGACCATGTCACCTGCTGACACCTATAGGGATATAAGCATGACTAAATTAACGATATCTCGAAGTTCATCAAATCAACACCAGATGGCAACGTTATAGAGGGAGATTCCAACGAATATCCGGTAGTCATAATGGCGGTTGAAAATGAATGACAAGATCATTTGAAAACTATAGTTATCGTGTTTAATAAAACATTAAATATGAGGTAAGATGTAAAAATGACTCATTAATTTAATAACTAAATTAGTTTAGTCAACAAACACTTCCTACTAGGGAGTACCCATTTCCCAGGTGAGGATATACAATTTGTGGTTTACATAGACTAAATTCAACACAAACTAGAAGTTTGTATCTACATTAAGTTATGTAGGTAGGAAATAACACTATGAGGTTTATTTTAATTTAGTTAAGTTGTTCCTTGATTCACCTCATACTTCTTAACTCCCTCGCGATCCGGATTTCGTCACTCTATTTGTGACATTCTCAATGCTGTTCACGTTCACAACTGATGTCCAATGGTCTCCTCTCCTGGACATCAGTTGTGAACGTGAACAGCATTGAGAATGTCACAAATAGACTGATGAAATCCAGATCGTGAGGGAGTTCAGGAGTATGAGGTGAGTCAAGAAACAACTTAACTAAATTAGTATCTACATGTTCCACATGGCCTCAAAACACTCTCTCAAGTTGCCCAGAAAACCTTTGCCAACGTATCCACTAATAATTTCACTTGGCTGGAGCATGTCGTCTTCGAGCACTTGCAGAATAGGAACCTTGATTCTGTACATCTGTTGCTTGATGAATCCCCCAAGACATGTGAGGTTGGGCAAACGCAATGTCCAGGTACGAGGAGATGCCCTTCCAATCCACCTGTTGGGAAAATGTCTGATTGAGGTGTTGTGTTGCAACTGCTATCATATTTTCAGGAGATATCAGTGGAATATTACCTCGTGTTGGAGCTGTTTCTAACTTCTTGATATGACTGGCTTCTTAAACACACTGTAACAATCTCTGTCTGTTCTTGAATGGTGTTGTCTCTTTCCAACAGAAATGTGATATGCACATGATTTCTTTAAAATGTACTGGGACTTTACGAGCATCATATTATAAGTAGAGCCCAGATTTTTAGGTTTTAACCTATTTTTTCCTTACTTCATAATTAGAAAATTTCTACAAACTTTTTCACGGAAGCCAAATGTAGAAATCCTATAGGTCCTATAATCAGCTAAATGTAGTTATGAACCTAAAAGAGGCTAAATTACACTTTTCAGAAAGAGAGAGAGAGAGGGAAATATAAAGTTGGTATTACAAAATAACAATTGTTGAATGAATCAGATTTTGCACCTCACCTCATATTTTGTATATATAAACATATTTTGATAGAAAGCCTCATAGTGATATTTCCTGAAAACATAACTCTAATACATAGCTAAACAATAGCAACCAGTGAAAACTAAGAAAGGATTCGAACCCATGACAATTCAGTATTTGTACAAAGTGAAAGTTTTAACACTTATATATTGCTCCTATATTATTTTCTCATTTGGAGTTTAATTTAATGTGTTGATATAACATTTCACACTGGTTTTAGTTAAATTCTTTTAAATACATATTTGCAACGTTGTTCCAAACCATTAATTAAATTATTCCATTCTCAAGGCAGATGATGTCCTTTTCTCCAAGTTTGCTGGACAGTCATATAATTGAAAAAGAGGCCAAACTTTTATAAGATTTGGAAAAACCTTTAGAATTGACGGTTTGGGAAAAGATATATATTCAGAAGAACAAATTCAGATCCATGAATTTTGAAATTCCTGATGAATAGGACTTGATCTCAAAGTTCATCAATTCAGCACCAGATGGCAATATTATAGATGAATATTCCAACAAAAATCCAGTAGTTATAATGTCAGCTAAAGATAAGAGGGACTCCTCTTGAAAACTGCAGTTCCTGTGTTAAAAAAACATGAAATATGAGGTAAAATAAGAAGTGACTCATTCATTCATTGAATCAGTTTCAAATAAGAAAATACCAGGTGTAGTGGGCGAATAAACAAATAAAGTGTTGATGCTATGTGAAACTAATCTCCTCTCTCTTCCTTTCTTTTTGTTCCTGATGACACATCTGTATCATACCTGCTCAGGCAAAAATAACACTGGGCAACAGTGATTTCATTGAACTTCTCAATGTTTGTAGGGTGAAACGTACCCACAGAATCCAGGTTTAAACTCAGAAAAATCCTATCAGGTCACATTTCCTCACAAATGATAGTTATGACCATACTGAATGGAGACTTGTTATTGATGCATCAAAATGCAGTTTGAAGGGTGTCCTCCTACATAATGGAAATTTATATGCTTCTCTTCCAGTTGGTTATAGTCGGACCAACGGATGCTGTGCCCTGTAGCGCTGGCACCTCGTCTTCGATCAAAAACTACCACGTCAGTTTCTCACACCATTCCACCACCCCGCGCTCCCCTCCCCACTACGTCAAATAGAAGCCACTGTAACTGACCGAGAAAGGACGTTGCCAAACTTCCCCCGGTGTCAGGCTCTTCAATACTGAATAAGGTTAATATTACGTCTTCATATTTAATTTAAGTAGGTCTAATGACACTGATTGATTTCTACGATTAATGGATATAATTATAATAGTGGATATTTGTTGGTTAAATGGAAATTACGTGAAGGGAATTTATATATGTTGTTTTTAAAGATAAATGTTTCGTCATAAATATTTCTCCTTCACCTCATTGTCTTATTTGGTTAGATTTGGAACGTAATCTTGAAGTCCTAACAAAATTATAAAATTTTAGGTATGAATACACAATCATGTGCCCCTCCTTCTTTCTCATCCGGGCTAGGGACCGGCTATGGCGAAGTTACTACATGCTACGATTTTATTACATATTAATAACATACTGATACTATACAGGAATTCTAATTTATGCTTATGAATTAAGCTAATGATAATAATTTACAATTTACATACTATATAACATAACATACTGATACTGAGTTGACAACACTGGACTGTGAGTGCAAATAATATCCCGCAAGAAAGCTCAAAACTGTGAGTAATGGGAGGGGAGAAAGAGAGAGATAGAAAATAGAGACAGGCAAGAATGCAGGTAGGGAAATAATTTACCGAGGGAGAAACGGAATTAGTGTTTAGTTCGCATTTCTTACGGGGACACAGATCCGTTGGTCCAACTATACTTGGTGATTCACAAAGAGTCTTGTGAAAACCTGGAATTACTGTTGACCAAGACAAAACATGAAGAACATGAATGGCAAGTGTGTGGAGATTTTAAAGTTATCTCACTCTTCTTGGGTCAACAGTTGGTTGTACAAAATATCAGCATTTTATTTGCGAGTGGGAGAGTCGGGCAAAGGAACAACATTGGATTAAGAAGGAATGGCCGCGTAGACAATGGAATGTTGGTTTAAAAAAAAACTTTAAAAATAAGAGTTTTATTGAGGCATCTGATGTTCTCTTACCTCCTCTCCATATTAAGTTAGGGTTCATGAAATCATTTTTCAGGCCTTGGACAATGAAGGGCATTGCTTCTTGCTACATTTGTGAAAAGTTCCCAGGTTTAAGCAATGGAAAAGTGAAAGAAAGTATATTTACACAGGCCCGGATATCTGGAAGCTGCTTCGTGATGATACTGTTGAAAGTAAAATGAATTCGAAAGAGTTGTTAGCATGACAATCATTCCGAGACGTTGTTATAAAGTTTCTAGGTACCGGTAATATAAAGGACCCAGGTTATAAAACAAAATGGTAAACAAAATGTTGAATGCATTCAAGGAACTCAGATGTAACATGAGTCTCAAGGTCCACATGCTATATTCTCACTTGGACTATTTTCCTGAGAATCTTGGGAACTACAGCGAAGAACTTGGGGAGAGATTCCACCAAGATATCAAGAAATTAAAAGCAAGATACCAAGGCAGGTGAAGCACCACAAAGCTCGCCGACTAGTGTTGGATGATGAAGAGGGAAACTCCTAGAAGTTGTTTATAAAAGGAAGCCAACAGGAAAAAACTAACTAACTCAATGGCACTATCAAACCCGTAGATTCATGGCCATGCAGACATAAGCTCTCCATACATCCTTATCCTGAGCCAATGTTTTCCAATCATCCCCTGTATAATCTACTTCCCTCAAATCATAGTTATTCTCCCACCTCATTCTTGGTCTACCAACTGGGTGCTTTCCCTCTGGTTTTCCTACAAGAAGCTTCCATGCACGTCTTTCATTCCCTATTCGTGCCACATGTCCTGCCCATTGCAGTCTGAGACTTAACTGTTCTCATTACATCTGGCTTCCTATAAAGAACATGTAGTTCACTGTTATGTAGTCTTCTCCATTCTTTGGTCCAAAAATGTTTCTCCGATTGAGGGTCTTTCCACTTTTCAGCGGTTGCCCTTTTACCAGCCGGCTGCTGGCCCTTCACATCCACATGTGTCAATCACAGAGGTAGATGATCAACAGCCAGTGTAGGGGTGACATGTGGTTAGCATGTCGAGTCCCCCAGCCGTTATAGCTGGTTCCTCAACAATTGCCTCACGATGCTGGGTGGGCACCGGTCCCATACTGGCCGAAATACCATGAGAAAATTTCTTCCCCCATGGAGACTCGAACCAGCGCAAGTCCCGTAGCTCTGCGCCAAGGCTTCCTACCTTAACCGCTCGGCTACGGCGCGGGACCAAAAATGTTTCTAAGAACTTTATTCTCAAATACTTATAATCTCCTTTCCTCCCTTAAAGTAAGAGTCCATATTTCACATCCATATAATATAACTGGTAGAATAATAGTTTTATATATTTTCAGTTTAACGTTTTTTGAAAGGAGTTGGGACATCAAGAGTCTCTATAATACATAATAGCACGCATTTCCAGAATTGAACCTATGTTTAATTTCTTTGTGCATCTCATTCCTGTTTGGATTATTGTTCCTAGGTATTTGAATTCAGCCACTTGCTCAAAATTTTCCTCATTTGTTATTAGCTGTCCATTTCCATTATATAATGAATTTCTACATGTGACCATATATTTATTATTATTGTTATTTACTTCCAGTCCCAATTTTTTAGTGTTACTCAGTAGTGTGTGCATGTTGGCCTTTAGTATCTCCTCGCTATCGCCCAATAGTACTCCATCATCAGCATAAACTAACAGCTTATTAATACCATTGAGTTGTAGGCCTCCTTCATCCTCTAAAGATATGATAGCATGCTCTTGTACAAAATTAAATAGTAGAGGAGATAGTGCATCTCCTTGCTTCAACCTATTGTGGATTTGAAAAGTATCCGAAAACTGTTTGCCTACACGCACCCTACTCTTTGTGTCATTTAGATATATTCGAATAAGTCTGTCTAACTTTTTAGGAATTCCGAACTCTAGAAGGATACTATATAACTTCTCTCTCTTAATTGAATCATATGCTTTTTTGAAGTCTACATATAATTGATGTACAGTACCATTATATTCCCATTTCTTTTCTAAAATCTGTCTTAAGCTAAAAATCTGATCTGTTGTTGACCATCTCCTAGAATGTCATCAATATAAGGAGTAAGTCTGCTTACTAATATATTTGTTAGAATTTTGTACGAAGTTCAAAGTAATGAGATGCCCTTATAGTTGTTGTAATGCAGGAAAAAACTACACATGCATAAAATATCACATTGAATACCGAAGATTAACTGTACTCTTTATCACTATATATTAAATTGACAACATTGCAATATTGTCATTTCTACCAGCGACTGCATTATTATTTTACTTAAAACATCATAAAAGTAGTTGTCTTAAAACCACTGCATTTGTGCATTGAGCGTTACACTAATCTCTGTTTTGCAAAAAATCCTGACATGATACAAGGAAACCATTTGCAGATTCGGTTTCAACACACCTGAAATATATTAGGGCATATCTGAAAGTTTGTGCAATGTTCTGAAAGTGAAAATTTGTTGCCCAGTATAATTAAATTGCAAGTGACTGAAAAATAATGAGATGTAAACCTACCTTCATTGTATGCGATACAGTCTAATTCTATAACTTATTTTAAAGTGTGTTATACACTGACGAGTACAGTATTTGTCATTAAATTAATGTGAGTTGTTGTGCTGTTCTCTTCCTCAAAAGCTTACATGAAAAAATGTTAATGTTTGTACGTAGATAAAAACAAAATTCTGTAACTGATTATTCGTTTATTATTTGTTCCAGGAAAAGAAATGCATTCTTAATTTTGTCATGTTTAATTATGATCCTAAATTAATGTTAAAAGTTTTTTTTCTGTTCAGTCTGTGTAACTTGGCACTGACGTGCCGGCGCTTGCGTGAGGTTTGTTGCTCTCTCTTGGAGGAGAGAGGTTTGGTGGTGCAGCAGTGGAGAAGGTGTCTTGTTGGTTCCACAGTATCTTGGTCCATTGCACATAAGGTAACAAGTTACAAATATGTTATTATTATAAGTATGTAAATTTACTTGCATTTAATTGACATTGTTCACTTGAAAAAACTTTTACAGATCTTCCTTCGTCCTATTTAGCAGACACCAAAATGACCTTGACAAAAATTTATATATATGTGCGTGCGCGTGCCTCCTATTTAACATTCTCAATAATCATAGCATTATTTTGCAGTGACTAACTCCCTAAGAAATACGGCTACCAGATTGTATATATAGTGCATGAATGTCAATACATAGTGCATGCAGGAGTTAATATAAAAACATTTGTAGCAATTGATTATACCACCAAAAAAAGAAACCACTGTTTGCACTTTCTTAAATGTATTTTTTCTGAGGTAATAACATTCCAGAAAAATATAATTGTCATATTTACATCATAGGACATCAGTTGACGTGTTTCATTTTTTCTCCACTAGAGTGCATTCTTACAATATTGCGTTCCTTTGGCAATAAATAATATGATCTGGTTGCAGTGACGAGCAAAAGAAGCAAATGAAGTGTACCAATAATTTCTCATTTGTTTTCAAACATCGCCATTTACATTAAATATATAAATATTTTAAAATAAGTATATTAAATAATGATTTGTGAGTAAACAGCTTAATTTTATTCGTTAAATGGTCCTAACAAATGCCACTCTTGATTTCCAAATTATCTAGAAAAATTTACTCCTCACTTCATGAGTCGTGAATTTATCGATAATTTGAAAATCACTCGTGGCATTACTTATGATAAATATTATTCACAGTCATGGCTAGAGACTGGATTTTAAAGGAATTATTTTTCCAAAAAATGAATATTAAAAAAAGGATAAGTAAATAAAAAAGTAACTTTACTATATTAAACATGAATTATACTTATTACATTGAACATTTGAATGTCTTTGTATAGAGAAAATGATCACTATGCATCACAGTAACCAGTGGTAAAGATTTTTTCATCTAACATATATTTATTGTTTCAGCGTTGGTTTTTCAGCACGGCATTCACACCAGTGAGGGAGTGGGGTTTCGAAGCTGGAGAACACATGTCCAATCATTTAAAAAGTTGCATCTGCTTTGAAAGGCAAGTATATTTTTATTTAAATTCATCATCATCATCATCATCATCCATGCAAGTATTAGGTCATGTGGCCTGTTACGGTCTCAAAGAGGAATTTTCCATCCAGCGCTTTTTTGGACATCCCAGTGATCTTTTGCCTTGGGCAGTAACGAAGCATGGCTTTTGGAATTCTGTGAGACGGCATTCGTTGAAGATGGGCTTTCCTGTTCTGGTAGTTTTGTATATGGTGGAGAATGAGTTGTACATCCAACTCTTCCATAGTTTCCTCATTTCTTTTATGGTCCCACTTTGTGTAGCCTGCTGTGTGGCACATAAATCACATCTCATTTGCTTCACAAAACTTGAAATGTATGTTTTTAGTTATTTATGTTAGTTTTACAGATGAGTTGAGATGTTTAATGACCAGAGCTTGGGCCGATTACTGCAATATACATAATTTTATTTTGTATTATGTCGAATTTCATTTTCTTTTTCAATAAATAAATAAATATGAACATTTACTGTATATGTCGGTCTCAATGGTCTAGTGGTCATGTTCCATGACTCTACTCCCGTGAGTTGTGTGTTCAAATCTGGCCAGGGTCAGTGGATTTTTTGGATGGAAAAATGCAAGGGACAAATACTGGGAGAGAGACTTTGAGCCTGAAGATTTGTGGGCTTATAAAAGAACCTCAAGCCTAAATTGGTGCCTCTGCCAAACATTGCACGCTGAAACCAACCTTGAAATTTCTTCCAGAGAAGCGTTGTGATGTACCAAGACCATGTCCAAAAAATTATCTGTCATTTTTAACTGCTAGGCACAGAAATCGAAGTCAGAATCCAGTAGTGGCTATGCACAGCAGATGGACTCCTTGCTTGACTTAGAGCATAGTGGACTGAGGTGGGTAGTGAGGATCAACAAGTGTTTTACTTCCCTGTAGTTTAAAGTGAGATTTGGTGCTGGATTTTTAGGGTCAAATTTTTGAATGCATTAGACCGTAAAAGGCGTTCTCTGCTGAGAAAGTTTTATCCTAATACGATTTTGCTTACTCAGAAATCTGTTCATGCGATAATAATTCATAAGCTACCTGACGAGGTAACTTAAGATCATAGCTTAAGATAGAAACTTACCGTGAGAATCCCAAAGGGAACCGATGGTAACCGATGTAGTTTGAAGATGTCGGACCTTGAAGACTTCGATCATGTTTTTGGTATACGCAGATAATAGGAATTTGATAGAGTCTACCAAAGAATTCAACTGGAAGAACAGGAGAATCGGCATAATATTGCGCGATGCAGATGTCGTTGTATATGGTATTATTTGCAGGACGCAAGCATAAATGCATTTCTCTATAGCAGACGAAAATAACGGAAGTGGTTTTATTGCTGAGAATTCTGGGTAATTTCTTGCCAATATTACGAAAACGACGACTTTCATGCATGACCAGTTTGTGGGTAGCTAATTCGATCTTTGCACTTGCTCACGGAAAGTCAGCTCACCAGTGATTGGAAGTAATTTGAATAGAGACTAATGTATTTGCATACGACCCTTAGTGTCTTGCAGTTAAAATGGCAGATGATTTTTTTGGACACACCCTTGATATATCAGAAAGTTTGTTTGGGAGATAGGTTTTGGCTGCATTGGGAGACATTTCCTGCATAATGGAATTTTGTTATGTTGTGGTTAGCACAGCTCCAATAAGATTTTGAAAACAAATACTAAATACAATTCACATTATTCCTACATAAACCCTCAGAAAATATGAAAAGATGTTTTCAATAATTGTATCAATGAATGAATGAGTCATTTCTTATCTTACCTTATTGTTTGTTTTCTTAAACATGGGAACTGCAGTTTTTGAGTGGAACATCCCTCCCCTTTTCAACCAACATTATGACTCATCATTCATTCATTAAATTAAGAACCTCATAATGTTATTTAACTATGAATTACTATCAATTAAAAAAAAACAATATTAGTGAAATTTACACAGTACATACAACCATGAAACCTGTTTAACACTTTGTGTACCAATTTTAAATCTAAACTACTAAATTGCATGAAAACAAAATCATTATTTACTCACCATTGATAGAATTTTGTCAAACTTGCAGGAATGATTCATGAAGAATCCTAATAACAATTTACAATTTACGTATAACAATAAACAATTAATAAAAATCTTCAGTAAAGATACAAGAAAAAAGTTTTAATTCATATGGCTTTTATTTGTTACACCTTTTAGCGACTCACCTTCTTATTTGAAGCGCTTATCTTATGTCACTGTTGCTCTCAGTATCACTAAAAATCTGTTTCTTTACGAGCTGCCATTTCCACACTGAGTGACAGGGGGGGGGTAATGGGTATTGGCTGGTATTGGAATGTTTGAAAGACAGTTAATAGTACATAAGGATTATAAAAAATGTGTGAAAAAAGTCTATCCTCCTATTACAGCTAAACATACAAATAACAAAGTAAAAAAAAAGCACAGGATTATCTTAATAGATGTGAAGAAACAAGGGAATTGTTGTTTGGTACAAACTGTAAGGAGCAGTAATAGTGAGTGGAGAACATATTTTTAACGACTCACCTCATATAATTTCAAATTTCTTTGATACCGGTGGTTTCAGACAATATCTTGTCCCTCTTCGGTCATGGCTTTCACTGATGAAATTCTCTGGTTGTTGATTTCTGTAAGGACATCACCTCTTTTGCTGCCATCTTTGGTTGGGATTATAAACTTTGTAATTAAATTTCTACATCGAAGATATTCTGGAGGATAAAAATTTAATTACAAAGTTTATAATCCCAACCAAAGATGGCAGCACAAGAGGTGATGTCCTTAAAAAAATCAACAACCAGAGAATTTCATCAGTGGAAGCCATGACTGAAGAGGGGCAAGATATTGTCTGAAACCGCCGGTATCAAAGAAATTTGAAATTATATGAGGTGAGTCGTTAAAAATATGTTCTCCACTCACTATTAATGATATAACCTCATAATGTTTACTTCCCAATATTAATTTAAATATGTAAGGAGCAGTACACACGTCTAGCAATAAATGAGTGTATGTTGTCAATAGAAGTTACTAATTACAATGACCAACTAATGATGTTGCTCTTGAAGGCTCTGGGTGGATTGACTGTACGTAGAGTACCAATCAAATTCTCATTGTGTTTTGTTAGTTTACATGGATTGTGAATTTAAGTAAATTCTGATCCTGTTTGTTAATGGTGAATAATAATAAATTAACATTTCAATTTTAGGAATATGGATTCCAAACCTTATTTCCATATATTTGGCAATGAACCTGATCCGTCGCTACACGCTAAACTAACAGGCAGCAGCAGAGATGCATAGACTTGATGCAAGTCATTTCAAAGGTAACACTCTTCTAGTTCTCTTCTTTACTTAGACAAAAATTACAATGGGCTGAGTTTATAAAGGAGAGATGCTGATTGCTCCAAGTGGATGAAATGTCTTGTCATTAATTAACTTCACCAGAGTATAAAGTTCTAAGAACTGCAAATACATAGGACTGAATAATGGCTACAGCTGATTGAAAAAAATGAAAGAATAAAGAATTAATTTCCAACTGAATGGTCTGCGACATCACAGAGGCTCCATAGCAGCGCAGGTAGAAACTATGGAGCCTGACTATGTCGAACCACTAGCATAGGACAAATACAAACCAGTGCTTGAGATGGGCTGGGGTGGCATCCTGTCTTGAATTCATCCCATTATTTCTTAGCTTCATTAACATTTTTTTGAATTTTTTTTATTGTACTATTAACTTATGGATTATAGATATGTTGATTTCAATTCTCTTTATTTTGAATTAAATATTGCCTAATCCAGTCATCTGTTAACCTCATCACTTTACTGAAAATCACTGCGTTCCAGGCAACAATGTAAACTCTTAACCACAGTGGTCCAATGTACAATGATATCTGTAACACATACAGGATGAAAGTAATATATATATGTTCACCGCTCTGGTCTGAGGTAGCATCCTGCCTTGTCACGCAGCGGGCCCGGGTTCGATCCCCGGTCAGGGCAGTTTTTCTGGGTTTCTTGGTGAGGTTTTTATCGGGGTTTTTCCTCACCTGTAAGACAAATGTCAGGAAATCTTTAAGGCCCAAGTGGTCCCCGAAATCATATGCCCATCATCATCATCCTTCACCAGTATGGAAAGCAACGGGAAGCTACCACACCTACAATTCCCTAGTAAAGCTGCAAAGCATAGCATGAAAATGCTATGATTGCAGTGAAAGACCTGCCCTTGGGCAGAATTACTATGTATGGATATATATATATATATATACAGATTTTCTTGTGGTAAATACAATGAAGTAATATATTTTGGGTCACTTGGCATCTTTATAAAATAATGCACCAGTAGTTCTTTATACAAAATATTTTTTTCTGAGAAAACCATAGATATGTCATTGACATGTAGATTACCAGTCCTGTGTAGCCCCCAAACAATTCAGAAAACAATAAAAACATCTGGAAGATATTCTAAAAGCATATAGTGCATGTGTAATGCATGCTGTAATATGTTCATAATTGAAGACTACATCTCGCATATGTCTGTATATTAAATGGGGGAAACCATCCCGGTTGTTTTCTTACTTCACCTCGAGCACTGGTAATAAGAAATAAGTTGAGTCTTACCTCATAGCAGTTGTTTTCAAAACAAATCTTGTGTTACTTGCTAATGAGTAGTAATGTTGTACTCTTAGGAATGAAGTACTATCTGCAGTTGCTGAAACCTGTGCCCTGAAAAATGATGACTGTCATAAATTTACCATTCAGGCATTTATGCAAATAAATGAATGCCTTTCTTAATATCTGGTTTATTAATTGTGTTGATACAACCTTCTTATTAATGAGTACAGGTAATTCATTTCAACTATTTAATAAATATGAAATTTTTTTATACAATCTGGAAACAAACACTTCATTAACTTTTTAGGAATTAACACTATGGAAGGATCCATGATCAGTCGGAGTTGTGACTGAAGATGGACAAGATTACTTCACCTCCAAATAAAGCATGGGAAATATGTGACTTACTTTTTTTCTTATGTTTGATTCACTTTCCATGACATTTAGGGCCGCACGCAAATACATTAGTCTCTGGTGAGCTGAGTTTTCCGTGAGAATGTGCAAAGTTCGAGTTAGCGAGTCTCTGACTGGCCATGCATGAAAGTAGTTTTTTTCGTAATATTGGCAAGAAATTACCCAGAATTCTCAACGATAAAATCACTTCCGTTATTTTTGTCTGCTAGAGGAACACATTTACGCTTGCGTCTCTCAAATAAAACCGTATACGTTGATGTCTGCATCACGTGATATTATGCCGATTCTCCTGTTCTTCCAGTTGAATTCTTTGGTAGACTCTTATCAAATTCCTCTTCTCTGCGTATACCGAAAACATGATCAAAGTCTTCAAGGTCTGATATCTTGGATAAAGCAGCAAGGTTTCAAAGTACATCGGTTCCCATCGGGTTGCTCACAATTCGTTCTCTGCAAAGTCACCTCGCCAGGTAGCTTAGGAATTTCGACAATTATTATTGCATGAACAGATTTTTGAGTATGCAAAAACGTCTTTGGATGCAACTTTCTCAGCAGAGTACAAGCTGAGAACGACTTTTGCGGTCTAATGCATTCATAGGTACGACCCTTAGACTTGGTAGAGAGTAGACTAGACCTTGCTATGTTCCTGCTTGTTTTTGTCTTGACTCGGCTAACATTATAAGCTGAATTGCTGACCAGCGTCTAGTTTGACAATCTCAACATTGCCATCTTCATACGGACTGTCTTTCTACTTGTAACTTATTACCAGGGACATTAATGATGGCCTAGCAATATATTGATGATATGTGAATCAATATTCATAAATATGACCACAACTCTTAATGGATGGAGATTCCAACGAAAATCCGGTAGTCATAATGTCGGTTGAAAATGGGAGGGATGTTCCTCTTGAAAACTGCAGTTCCCATGTTTAAAAAAAAACAAACTATGAGGTAAGATATAAAAAAATGACTCATTCATTTATGAATGGTTACTGATCTTGCATGTTCCAGAATGCAATATGCCTTTTCTAACGCTAAAACTGTCATTTTGATTAATAGCTGTACAATGAGCATGGACAATATTGTTTTCAATGTTGAAAACTGAAACATGGAGTGTTAATCTTTCATGATACATTTGTAAAATAAATGCAATACATTCGTCCCATTCATTTTGAATTGTCCTGTATTTACTAATGTAATGATGCATGTTATACATGTTAAACTCTCATTTCACTTTCTTAACAAGCCATAATTTCCTGACAAAATATTTGGCAAGTCATTGGACAGAAAATGTTATTTTAGATCTCTGAAATTAAAAAAAAAATATTATAAAGTATTTTAATATAATCAATTTGGGAATTTTTAACATTATGAGGTTTTATTGATAAGAATCAAATGAATATTATAAAGTATTTGAGTGCATTAACCCGTTGGGTGGGCGTTACGTGAATATCCGTCTCAAGAAAGCCTTCACTCGGTGGGAGTTACGGATATATCCAACGAGATATATATTATTTTTTTTATAAATTATTTGGCGATGCAGGAACACAAAATTTTGAAGATCTGTTCTGTATGGGTATGACATCTAATGTGATTTTTTTTCAACCCCCTTTGACCGGTCTCTTAACAGTTGCTTATTACGAGAGTTAAAATCACATATCATGTATGCGCGCAAGAACGGACTAACATATATCGGTAACTGGCCAGCTATATAACATTCATGATAAAATATTATTCACTAGACGTGTTCAGAAAAAAAAAACAGACATCATCTGTTTGCTCAACATAATATATCTTTCAACTCAGATTAGCCTTAAACCTTAATGCAAGAACGGTCTAAGTTAATGAAAAAATAATAACTCTGGTACAGTTTCTTGTAACTTCTCATTCACACGTTTAAATGAGAGGTCTGTCTTTTATCACATTAGAAAAATATTGCACAAACATTCAACTGGGGTTGCTAACTTTTACCCTCCATTCTCCAGTCTTGAAGTAACTAGTTCAAACGTCTTATTCGCTCTAGTTTTTTTTTTCACTTCATCATATTTTTTTAAGCTACTTACAATTTACTGAAAATAAGAGTGTTTTCTAAAATGAAGTTATGTAGCATTCATAATACTAACAACAATAATAACCAGTGACTTCTCAACACATCAGTGTTCAATAACGCCACTGATAATATCTGATGACGTCAATAATCACTATTACTACAATAAAAACTACTAATTGTACGGATATATATTTTTACGGTATATTAAAGATCTAAAAATAAAAAAAAATGTGATTATTTGTAATAACTCAAAACTGACAGTATTTAGTAACGCCACTGGTCATATGTGTCGTAAAATTGTAATATTTACACAGTGTTAAAAGAGATTGTATATTTACATTATAAACTTCGGAGTAAATTGCCAATATAAATTTATTTATTTATTTATACATATATCCTAAATGCTTAGTTTATATCGATGTAAGACTTGAAATAACGCCACTGATGACAGACACCATGTAAGGCCAGAGTTAACATTATTGCATTTAAGAGATTTGCATACTTTTTTAATATTCATTACATGTAATATAAATAATGTTTTCCAAATTACTTTAAATTGAACACGAGAAGACACTTGTGCCGTTTTTGTACTAAAGTTGAAAAAAATAAAAATATGAAATTTCGATTAAAAAATATGACCATATGAAAGAGAATGGTTGTTTTGTATAATATTTGATGGATATGTTACAAATGTTTACTCCCTGTATTTTTTATAATATTTTAAATTAAAGGAAGAAAAGGCTCCCCACAGAGCTGTAGAACTGCACTAGCTAGGTCCCCAGTTAAGGGGTTAAGACAAACACATGGATTGATGTAAGATTTAAATTAAAATATTTTAATTCAAATCTTAATTAAAACTCATACTGAATTTTTCCTATAAAAGTTCAACATGGATTGGTATAAATCAATGGTAAAGAGAAAAATTTTTGCCTGAACCGGGTATTGAAACACGAACCTTTAGCTTTCCGTGCTAATGCTCTGTTACTGAGCTAATTCAGGCTTCATTCGCATCCAAGCAGAAATCCTTCCTTTACCCTACTCTACTGGTCCCACATTCAATTGCAATGCATTTTTCTCTTTACCAATGATTTACAATAATTTAATTGTGTTCATTAATTTACTTATGGGGTTTTTCCTCACCTGTAAGACAAATGTCAGGAAAACTTTAAGGCCTAAACGGTCCCCGAAATCATATGGCCATCATCCTTATCATTATCATCCTTCACCGGTGTGGAATGCAATGGGAAGCTACCACACCTACACAATTCCCTAGTAAAGCAGCAAGCATAGCATGAAAATGCTATGATTGCAGTGAAGGACCTGCCTTCGGGCAGAATTACTATGGATGGAATTTACTTATTTCTATCATAGTAATAGCTTTAGCTTCTCAATATTAATTTAATAAATAATGCTACAGCTGTGTGGAGTCCCTTCATGTCTCTTAGGCCGGTATTCTTGAAACCAACTCTCCTCTCGAAGTGAGTGGCTCCGCCTTTCTATGACGTCGAGAGTATTCTTGAAACCATCTCTCGTCTCTCGTTTTGGCCACACCTTACTCACTTTTAAATGTCAGATTCTAAGTCGGAAGTATTCCTGTCTTTCCCTTTGTTCTGCTCCACAGTAGAAATGGCGGAATTCCAAAAGTGAATAATCTTTTGGGTTTGGAGGCACAGAAATTAATAGAAGATGTGGAAATTGAACAAAATCTACGGGATCAAGCGAATCGCCGTCGCCGCCTGTACTTTTAGGATATTCCCCAATATACAGGTAAGTCATGTAATATATGCTGTATGATTCATTATATTCTAACTTCGTCAATATGCATCGTGAGACTTCTTAAAATCTAGTGTTGTTTATTACAAACGTGTATGGAAATACTATATAAACCGATTACAAATAATGCATGTAGAGAAATAAAATATCACTCTCGTATATAATCATTAACATGATCGTTTTTTTGTTTGTATATTACACGCAAAAAAGTGAAATTTTTATTAACTCCGGTCACATAACGAACAAAATTGGATAATAATTAGTAATTCAATAGTACGATATATATGTGTATGTATATATATTATATAAGGAAAATGCAAATAATGAAACATCTTCATTCAAACTACTGTAGTAGAAATTAATAAAACAATATTTGTATTAATTTTTTAATACTTAACATTATTATTATTTAATTTAAAGAAATTAACTTCATTTCGTGTGTTTTTGTTGGGACAAGTTAGTATACGTATGATTAGTTTATTGAATAATATGCAAGCAATTTATTTTGTTAGGTTAGGAAGAGTGTAATGGATGTATGTCAGTTTCTCATAAACTGTTTGGGAATTTATTAAGAAGCTTAGTTATTTCGATTTCACATTTATATCCTGCCACCTGGTGAAGGTTACATTAAGCATTCGTGCATGTGCAGTGCGATTCTGTAGAACTTATTCATTGAATAGATGAGAGTCAAATACTAAAGTTTACCCATAATTTGCTTCACTCTTTAAATTATGCACATGAAAGATTATCTGATAATGCTTCATTTAATTTTATGCTAAACTCCTCGATTCAGGAACAAATACTTAATCAAGGTGTGGCCAGACAAATATTAAATTTATTATGGCATAAATATTGTGTCATACCAATTGTGAATTTATTCAATTTGTTTATTAATTCTATTCACAGGAAGTATGCAGCTTGTAGTGGCAGACCTCCCTGGCATCAGCCAAAGTACTGTGTCACCTGTCATCAGAAAAGTATCCACCTCTATTGCAGAATTGAAACTACAATTTATAACATTCCCTAATGGAGATGAGGTTTGTCATCTCCATTATGAATTTCATAGAATTGCTTGTTTCCGTGGTGTAGTTGGATTCATCGATGGCACGCATATAAAATAAGGAATCCTGGAGGAGAATATCCCGAAATCTTCAGAAATAACTTGGGCGTATTCTCTTCAACTGTCAGGTATGTACAAAAACTAGTTAAGCAAGTATTTTGTGTGTTATTATTATTATTTTATTTCACTCCCTCTCTCCAAGCGCAACAGGCCTAGAAGGCCCTTATGCTCTTTAATTGACATCATTAGAGTTGTAATTCAAAACTGATAATGAAAGATCCAACTAATTTTTTTTAGAAGCTTTATTTTTAGAGTTCAGGTTCTTCTACGTGTCATAAATCTACGACATGTGATCCATGGCTTAAGTTGCCTTGATCAGTATTGTAAGAAAATTGAAATAAAGCCATTAGTTGCACTGTCTTAAATATATAGCACATAAAAGCAGAACTCCAAGCAGCATCTGTGAACCATTTTAGGTGAATACTTGATTTATGATGCTTTTTACCTAAATAATTTGTGCCAAGTAGGAGATTTTGTAGACCAATATCAGTGAGAAACATTTTGAAAATGTATTGTGTTAATATTGTTCTAGATGACTACCTCATACCATTTATCCTATAACATAACATAGATTTTTGCATAAATAACAAATAAAATATAACCATATTTTAATTTTTTTCATGTTTTTATTAAATTTACACTTTCCAAACCTTAATTTTTCTTCCTTAATTAATCTAGGTTGGAAAGTGTTAATTTAATAAAAACTTCAAAGTATGAAGCTTTACCGTTCAAAAGTAATGTATAAATTCTCAATAAAAGTACTTCTGAATAAAAGATTCCAATTGGCATGTTGGTATTGATGGTCTTCGGACGAACGAGAATTGTATAAGTAGAAAGAAATGTTGACATTCTTATCGGTGCTCAGTTGGTTGTAATTGGTATTGTACAAATGTACAGAATCAGAGATCCAGGGTTCAAGTCACAATTCAAACATTATTTTTTCTTTCTTTATTAAGGTACAAGTAAATTTACGGAAAAACTGCACTTAAACTAGCGTGAAATATTTTCAAAGTCCTATAGAATAACAGTGTGCATGCGCCAGAGTTTGAGAGCCACCAATAACCTACAATCGAACCATATTGATTATCATCCTCGATTACAATCCATCGCTATGAAATTTAAATGACCAATATTTGCAATAAATCCCCAAATCTATGTTTAAAAGATATATTAATAATATTAAAATTACCAAACGTTTATTATAAATGGGTGTATACTTACTTATCGCTCCCTAATGCTGATCCAACCAGCGATAACCCAAAACAGCGATAGAAAAATCATAGACTAAGTAATATACTCTGTGGAGAAAATAGCAGTTAGCATCACAATATTTCTAACAGTGTCATAAAATTGTGATTTGCACATTTAAATAAATACTTCGAAACTGTCTAATAATGTTATAAAAATTGTTTGAAAAAGTTTAAAATATTAGGAAATACAAAATAAGTGCTATAGTTTGCAATAATATAACTGAAAAATCAAGCGCTAGTAAAAGTGCAGTTGAGCCAAATTTACTTCCAATAAAACAATTGACGAAACCATCACAATTTTAACGCAATGACAAAACTGAAGTGCTTGTAATGGCTATGAATAAAAAATGAATAGTTTTTCGTCAGGAACGGCATAGTTTATAGTAAGAATTTTGAATATGAAAAATTGAATATATATATAATCAATTGAGTTGGTGTTTACTTGATGAAAATCCATATTAATTAATTAAATAAAAATAAAACTTAGTTTCATTCAATTTTGATATTTATTAAGATATAATTCAGTGACAGCTGTTTCGGTACATGTCTGAAGAAGGTACAGTGTACCAAAACAGCTGTCACTGAATTATATCTTAATAAATATGAAAATCGAATAAAACTAAGTTTTACTTTTATTGAATTAATATATATATATATATTTTATTTATTTATTGCATTGAGAGTAGCTTTTTATATCTTGGATTTTCAGGCCATTGTGAACTTCACTATGGAATTCATAAACATCGTTACAGGCTGGCCATGATCTGTGGCCTATTTGAAGAAGGAGAAGTGTCTGGCATTCTCCTGGGAGACAGTGGGTATGCGTGCCATCATATTTTAATGACACCTCTCCTCAACCCACAAACACGAGCTGATTTCAATTATAACTCAAACTTGAAACGACGACGACTGTTATAGTTGCAACAAACTGTGTTACACAATATAGCGAGGAGGGCAAACGATGCCGAAATAGAGGATCTGCCACCAATAATGCTATTCCAGTTGTGAATGATGTTTATGATTTGCCAAATGGATTGACAGCCAGAAGGGCTCTAATAGATGCCCACTTTTAATAAGTAGTAAGGTGAATACCGAGTCATCCTTCCTCATAACTGGTGTTCTATTTGAAGTAGTTTTGATATTTCACGTATACCATCGTCAGCTTTTCCAGACTGTTGAAATTTAAGTTGTCAGCTCTGGACATCGAGGGAACGACAATGTTAATTTCAACATTCTGGAAAAGCTGACGATGGTATACTTTATATACAGACACTAGTTCAAATAGAACACAACAAGTTATGAGGTAGAATAACTCCGGATTTACCTTATTTGTTATTAAGAAGGACCTAATAGAGTTACTTACTTCCCATTGTATTTTTACTTGTAATTTTAGGATTGTGATTGGACAAAATTATATGAACACTTTCTTTTCACTACACTATCATGTATTGTGCATTTTTTTTGTCTTCTATACTTCCTCTGCTGTAAGGCTGTGAACATATTTGTGTTGTGTATATAGACCATTATGTGTTAAAAATGCAGAATTCCTCGTCTAAATTGTTGGTGCATCTGTTACACTATATCATTTTGTCTAATCTTAAATTTTATTTGTTCTAATATGTAATTTAAATAGGGCCCTATTTCATGTGACATATCAGCTATAAACTTTGTAATTGTCCTTTAAGTCACTAACGATATCATTTATTGGATAACGTAAGTTAAAATGCGTTCACATTTATTCACATTTCTGGTATAGCCATTGTGAACATGTTTATTTAATTCAGTTTGTTTGTTTTATGTCCCGCACCATAGCTGAATGGTTAAGGAAGATGCTTTGTCAGAGAGTTACCGGACTTGCGCTGGTTCGGGTTCTCCATGGGGGAAAACATTTTTTTCTTGTGATTTTGGCCAGTATTGGGCCATTGCTCACTCAGCATCATGAGGCATTTGGGTAGCTACAATAAGTAGTGGCTCCAAGTTCAGAAAATCAGCTATAATGACTGGGGGACCTGACATGCTGACACATATCAATCCTACACTGGGTGAATGATCTTCTATCTTTGTGATCAACTCATGTGGAAGTGAGTCCAACAGCCAGCTAGTAGGCCAGAGCCTTCTAGGCCTTTCAAGCCATGGGCTTTTTTATTATTTTATATTCCGTTAAGTGAGTCAAAGAAGTTATTACCATGTTACCTCATAATACTCCGTGCATCTTCACAGGAATGAGTTTCTGACGCCTATAGACTGTGTCATCATCAGCCCCAATGATTCCATTAAATCTATAGTCTGAAGTTACTGGTTGACGATAGAGGAAATTAAATTTAGCAAACCAGTCATGTGAGAATCACCCAGTTATTAGAGAGGTGAGATGTAATAATTTGACTTACCTATTAATTTATTTGCCTGATAATGTAAATTCCCATCATAAATTATCATTCTAAAGTAATTTAGCATTTGCATTAAGAGGTAGGGTAGAAGCCTTAGGCTAAGCCTTATCCATGTTTTGACTTATCTTGATTTTCCCGTAAGTTGTGTATTGCGAACTTAAAAGGCCTTATGATCCATCCATCCATCCTTAGTAATTCTGCCCAAAGGTAGGTATTTCACTGCAATCATAGCATTTTCATGCTATGATTTGCTAGGTAATTATAGGTGTGGTAGCTTCCCGTTGCTTTCTTTCCACATCGGTGAAGGATGATGATGATGACCGGAATGATATTTGGGGACTGTTGGTCCCTAAGCTTCCTGACATTTGTCTTTACAGGTGAGGAAAACCCCAAAAAAAACCTCTCCCAGGAGCTTGTCCCGACCAGGAATTGGACCCACTGCATGGCAAGGCAGCACGCTACCTCGAGACCACAGTGGTGGACACGATGAGGTATTATATTCTAAAAAATGTGTAAATAGTAATGTTTCACAATAATATATAAGGTATTAGTGTTACAAATTTGTGTGTTTATGTACATTGATAGCTGTGTAATGTTCATGTATGTAAATCCATATTGATTCTTGTATATAATTGTTATGAGTAATTATGAATGCTGATAATAATAAAAAGCAATGTTTTCAAATTAAACATATTTTGTATTTATTTCAGGTGTCATACATATTAATTCCACAATAAAATATAAGTATGGACTGTTCTTTAATTTCATTTTCCTGCATTGTCCAAGTACTAGAATTCACTTCTGTTTCTTTTATCATGACATACAAAACTCATGTCCACCAAAAACAAATGTTTATTTCCAATATGCAGTTCCCTAAGATTCATCCAACTATCCTCCCATCTAAACCTTCCTAATAGTATTTTCTTAATAAAATAAATACATTTGTCGCTATAAGTTTTATAAGTTTGTTATGGGTTGATCATGTAGATTGAATAGACAGTAGAAGAAATTTTTACTGGATTAAGTTCGTTGAGGAAAAGGTTCAGTGGAGGGCTTTAGTGAATGTGCCATTTATCTTATGTATTTCATAAAGCCCTAGAGCTTGCAGTATAAGTAGTAAAACCAATCAGCTATTCAAGGGGACATATTTGAAAAAAATCATGTTGACGTGAGGATGAGGTAAAACAGTAAACTGAATTGAAGTTTCATGCAATGACTATATATTTTAAAGATGGTTGTTTATATAAATGCCCTTATAGGACTGTAGGGCAAAGTAAGTGGGCATATATATAATACATATGTCCCATTTTTTTGTTTTGATATAAATTTTAGAATAACACTGATAGAGTATCAAAGTTTATAAATTATGACTATAGTCTTGTATCAGGAGAAGCATTAATGACCATAAGGAGAAGAGACAATACTAATAATTTACATAACATGGTGATTAAAGATTTGTGGTGAATTACAGCAATAATTAATACATATTATATTATTTTTGGTCTGGACATCTTACCTCAATATTAATGTTGATTTGTTCTTGGACATGTTTCAAAACAATTCTGTTTTATCGTCAGCTTTCCCAGACTGACAAATCAACATTAATATTGAGGTAAGATGTCCAGACCAAAAATAATATAATTAAAATAACCTCAAAATATAACTTCCTAAAATTAAATATTAATTAATACATAGTTACTTAACAGTGTTTCTATAAACGGAAAAACTGCACTTAAACTAGCGTGGAATATTTTCAAAGTCCAATAGAACAACAGTGTGCATATGTCAGGTTTTATATAGCCAGCGATAACCCACAATCTAACCACAGATCGATTATCATCCTCGATTACTATATGTCGCTGTGAAATTTAAATTACTAATATTTGCAATATTAAGAGAAAATAGCATCATAATATTGTCTACCAGTGTCATAATATTGTGATTTACATATTTAAATAAATACTTCAAAATTGTCTAATAATGTTATAAAAATTGTTTGAAAAAGTTTAAAACATTAAATAATGTTAGTTAATACAGAAGAAGAGTTTACGGCAATATAAATGAAAAATCAAGCGCTAGTAGAAGTGCAGTTGAGCCCTATACCATATGTATATTTTTTACCATAATCCAACCTTTAGGTTAAGGTAATATAAAATGCACCATCAAAAATTGATTAATAACTTTGTATTTATTTGATGTATTTACATAACGTGGTGATGGTAATTTCTTACCATGTTCTTAAAATACCATCTTCATAGTGTAATTTTGATAATGGTTTTCTATTAACAATTACAACAATAAATTAATACATAGTTACCTATGAATGATTTTATAAACCATAATAATAAATTATTATTTTGCTACAATCTCGACTTTTAAGGTTAGGCCTACAAAATTATTAGGACCTATAGTATTACCTGTTATGAATAAAGGTATACCTATTATCCATAAAGATAACATAATAAAATAAAATAGACCATCTCAAATGGATCACTAATACTGTTTTTAATTTGATGTAAACTAGATCACGTATATTATATTAATTTGGTTTGTTGATATCCCATAACGTACGCTTTTCTCCATCACAATACACATGTATAAAATATAAAAGCTGTGGAATGTTACAATTTGACCTTTTATACTTTTCTTACTATATTATCAATCATATAATATAAGCCTATTCAGATAACTAATTTTATAAGGGATAACTGGGCAATATAATATTTTTTACTTTCATTGTTGGACATTTCTGTATGTAGGAAATCCTAATTTTGCCATGAATACGTTTTGATTACATACATATATTTTATGTTTAACCTCAATCAGATTCTATTTCTCCTCATTTTTGTAATAAGTTTAATTTATTTTAGGCAAACAATCACATTCCCATAACCTATACAATTGCAGACGATTTTTAAAAGACGCCATATTTCACAATATCATATGGATTATTTCTCTATGCATTTTTAAAATCATTGCCAACATGCGCATTTTTCCATCTCGCCTGAGGTAGAGACAAGTTGGTTTCAAGAATACCATCTCTCACTCTCATGGTCAGACTCAACTTACGGAAGTGAGAGAGGTGGGGGAGAGGAGAGTTGGTTTCAAGAATACCGGCCTTAATGTAGAAGCCATTCAGTGTGTATTTGTGAATGATGATTCATTGCAATTGAATGTGGGACCAAGAGAGTAAGGTAAAGGAAGGATTTCTGCTTGGATGGGAATGTAGCCTGAATTAGCTCAGTGGACAGAGCATTAGCATGGAAAGCTAAAGGTTCGGGGTTTGATTCCAAGTTCAGGCAAAAGTTTTTCTCTTTACCATTGATTTATAATAATTTAATCGTGTTCATTAATTTACTTATTTCTATCATAGTAATAGCTTTAGCTTCTCAATATTCATTTAATAATGGATTGATATCTTTATTCTAATAAACTTAATGTATTATGGATAAATAAAAATACTTAAAACTGTTTTTAAAAAATGTTATTCCTTCAAGAAAATGGAAGATAGTGATGTTACAGAATACTTATGTTTTTCTATTAATATCTTAAGTAAAAATCAAATTTGTTAAACTTTTGTACTTAGTTTGGAGAATACCACTGAATTACTTGTCCAAAACTCGTTATTGGTCTATTTTTCTAAAATGAAAATATATTTTGCATTCCTCGTCATTAATAGTGTTAAATCAAGTGTCTGATTTTCCAAGCTTCATCTCCACATTTCTTCTGTTCATTAACATGTCCTCCAATAAATAATGATCATTATCTAAGAATGCGGTAACCTGAAGCAAATCTTGCATTTTCTTTCAATTTACCATAAACATTCACTTGTGGCTGGACAAATCAGTTAATTGCCTTCACCATATTCAATCATATTACATTGTGCATGCTCCACACCAGGTGCCAGTTATAACATGCATTTGATTTGTTTTTTGTTAATCAAATAGTAACAGACTAATAAGAAATAAATAGTTTTATTCTAAATGTAAAGCTTTTAAAAAGAAGCATGTGTAATTTTGGTAAATTTTCAATAGATTTTCAAAAAGAAAATCTTACAATACCTTAAACAGTATATTATGATGTGGTGATGTTAGGAATTAAATAATTTAATTATTAATGTTTTTATTACCTCACCTCATATCCTTTTCTTTTAGACTGCAGTTTCGGAGCTTATCTCCATCATCAGTAGCCTCTGGGCGACCGGTGTTATGTTGTTTCTTGGCGGTTCGTCTGGCAATGTTAAACTTATACATTAGCTGTGCTTTACATTATACTAGAATGCATTTGTGTATTGTGCAATTTTTTTTATAATAAATATATGTAGGTGGAGGGAGATATCTTTTTTCTTCTCTGGTTTCTTTTCTATTTTTTTATTGATTGTGTGAATTTCTTGGCTTATTTGATGTTATATGCAAATTATTAACTCAGTTTGACCAATAAATTGTTTTTTTCTTCGTTATATTACTTAGATCAGTTAAGGATCATAATTGTTTGTTTCAGACGCAGCTGCAGGGAACACAACACAGCTTATTCACATGGAAGATAGCAGAAGTAGCTTGTAGTCTCTGCCTCCCTCTACTCTATTGAAAAGGTTGTGATTCTCAGCCAATGGCTTGAGGACAACATAGTTTGTAGTATGCGTTTGAAGAAGACTGGGATAATCCAGTCCTTGTATTCACTTCCAGCGATATATAATTCTTGTCATATGACTGGTTCATGAAACCCCTTCAACCAACCAACCACACTTATGCTATATCACTAAGTTATTAGTTGAGTCAAAATAGACAAAAAAAAAATTAAAACTTTAGAATAATTTGCATTGAGCTGAAAATTGGTACAAACCTTAATTACATCATTATAAATTAAATGTGAAAAGTCCCCAACGATCTCATTTGTGCTAAAATTTATTCAAAATCAAATATGCAAAAAAAAAAAAAGAGTACATACTATGCAATAACATAATTTAAGAGTTAAATGCAAAAATCCAACTTTAAATTGTATTGATGTACAGTACAACCCTTCTTTTACACTTTTCAAGGGCCCAGAGGGAAAGTGGTGTAAATTAGGGGAAACGAGGAGGAGCTAAAAAAATGTAACTCACATATTCTGCAACTGTTCTAGAACTTGCAAAAAAAAGCATTGACTGGGATAATATACAATATTGGCTAAATAATGTAATGTTTATTTTAATATAAAATAAAATAATTTACACTTCACCTCATGTCCTGTCTTTATTTATTTAGAAGACAGAATATGAGGTGAGGTGTAAAGAATTTTATTTGAAATTAAACCTCATAATGATATTTCCTATAACTGTTCAATGCAATGTGTGTTTTGAACTGTTGCAAACATAAAATTACTTTCTTTTTAATTGAATTTGAGTTGTATTTTGACTGACCTCATATTTCTTGATTTTTATGCAGACTCTAGTTTTGTCACTTACTTTGTGACATTATCAATGCAACACCACGATCACAATTGCCATCCTGTGGTTGTCAACCGCATTAATGTCACAAAGTCAGTGACGAAACTCGAGTCTGCATAAAAATGAAGAAATATGAGGAGAGTCAAAATACAACTCAAATTCAATTAAAATGAACCTGATAGAGTTATGTCCTACCTATATAATTTACTCTCTCTGTTTGAAAAATAAATAAGGAGATGTTCAGCAAGCAGCACTATGAATCTTTATTGAGAGATTAAAATAATTTTGTTTTGCCACAGCAGTATGTGGGTTGAATTTCAGAAATGTTTTGAAAGCTCTGAGCCAGCTTCATTGGCTCGATGAACATGCTCCGCTCTTTATCAATTTTACAAAAACCAGCTTTGTTGGCTCATTAAACTTGCTTTGCTATTTATCGATTGTACAGAAGCCAGCTGCTCTGCTCCAAATTGATTGTACAGAAGTGAGATAATCTTTGATATTTAATGCTGAAGATCAACATGATATGACGTAAATAGTGTGAAAATAAAATTACAAAAACATGAAATTTAGGATTTTAATACATTGTGAATATAAGGAAACTGAAGGGACCTTTAAAGAATGTTGTAAGAGGTGGGAAAACATTAAATGTGGGAAAGTAAAAGGGCGGCAGTACTGTAATTAATGTGTAAATACGTTTTCAGCTCCATGTGAACTATCCTGAAGTTGACTGAACTATATGCAGACCTCAGAGAGCGCAGTAGCTTTAAAAAAGATGAACATTTCTAAAGATAGAATATTATTTTCCATGGATATTCGTCAAAGTCCCATATTACAGGTATTCATTTTATATTTGTATTTATCTAAGAACTGATTGTTTTTGTATGAATGTGTCACAAATAAAGTTAAAGACTCAGGACTTGAGAGGCAGAAACATTTTGATGGATCTCCAGTAGATATTTTATAATTATAGGCATCTTATTAATCAGTCTCCAAACAACTGAGAGATGAATTCATGTTTGTGATAAAATTGTATTTTCAGTAAGCCAAAATGTTGTATGGTACGTATTTAGTGAATTAATATGGTAATTATGAGAAATGCTGGATACAAAATTCATCAGTGAGATTATAACAGGTGAACAGGCCTAAGACTTGGTTGGAGGAAGAAGTAGAAGATATGGTAGTTAGTATATTTCAAAATGTTTCTTACATGTGATGTGATGTACCAGGACCATGTCCAAAAAAATTTTCTGTCCACTTTTAACTGCAAGGCACTAAAATCCAGTGCCAAATCTCTCATTTAAACTACAGGGAAGTAATACAACTCCTGACTTGGTGGATTGGTTAACCTTTACAATGTGGTGCCTGCCCTGCCTCATTCCACTCTGCTTTCTTCAAGCAGGGAATCTGTCTGCTATGCACGCAGGTTGCCATTTCTGGATTCTGGCTTCAGTTTCTGTGCCTTGCATTTGGACAAGGTCTTGGTACATCACAGCATTTCTCTAGGAGGAACTTAGGAGTAGGTTTCTGCGTGCAATGGTTGAAAATTAGTAAACCCAGAACTTGATACGTACTTACAGGGTAATTCAAAACAAAAGGGACAAAATGGAAGTGTTCCTGTAACTGTTGTTTTTAATTTATTTTACAAATACAAGTGAAAAGTTAACTATATAAGAATTAAATGAATTGTGATTTCTTCTTACCTCATACTTCTATGTTTTTTTAAACACAGCACTGCAGTATCAGCGACCATTGTCACCACCTCAGCTGTTTTCAAGACTGTCAATTTTTTCTTTTGTCGGTAATTATCCAAACTGCCATCTGGTGTTCTTTTGAAGGAATTATTCTCTAAACTGCCATCTGGTGTTCTTTTGAAGGAATCATTTTCTAAACTGCCATCTGTTGTACTTTTAAGAACTTTGTAATCAAGCTCTGTTCATCTGGAATCTCGAAGTTCATGGTTCTAGTATGGTTTTTTTGAATATATATTTTTTCTCACACTGTTAAATCCAAAGGTTTGGATAAATGTTTCAAAAGTTTTGCTTCTTTTTCAATTCTATGATGCTCTAATAAACTACGTGCTGCTATAGCTGATTTTTCAATTTCTCCATTCTTTATGTTTCTGAAGTGTTCTTTTTTTACGAGTTTCCAAGTTCTTTTTTTTGTTTTACCTATATATATCCTTTTGCAATCAATTTGATAAATTCCAGATTTTTGTTGTCTTTGTCTTTTGTTTAAAAGGAACTTGGAAACTCGTAAAAAAGAACGTTGGAAACTCGTAAAAAAGAACGCTTCAGAAACATAAATAATGGAGAAATTGAAAAATCAACTATAGCAGCACATAGTTTATTAGAGCATCATAGAATTGAAAAAGAAGCAAAACTTTTGATACATCTATTCAAACCTTTGGATTTAACAGTGTGGGAAAAAATATATATTCAAAAAGACCATACTAGAACCATGAACTTAGAGATTCCAGACAAACCGAGCTTGATTACAATGTTTTTCAAAAATACAACAGATGGCAGTTTAGAAAATGATTCCTCAAAAGAATACCAGATGGCAGTTTAGAAAATAATTTCTTCAAAACAACACCAGATGGCAGTTTGGATAATTACCGGCAAAAGAAAAAATTGACAGTCGTGAAAACAGCTGAGGATGGTGACGATGGTCGCTGATACTGCAGTGTTGTGTTTAAAAAAATGTTGAAATATGAGGTAAGAAGAAATCACGATTCATTTAATTCTTATGAATTAAACCTCGTAATGTTAAAAATTCCCAAATTTATTATATAAAAGAAAAGTTAACTCTCCAAGTTGCAACAATGAATAGAATTAAATATTGGTGATGGTCATTATAGAAGGTATTAATCAAATGGCAGTTTCTGCAATAGAAAAGGCAAATTGCAACATAATTTTTCAGCAAGAATTCATTTATATATTCTGTGCAATATGAATAGGTGAAAAAGTCAACAATTTAGGTAATAGGTTAGTTTTAAAAAATCATTATTAATAGTTGTAATAGCTAATGTACCACACCTAAACCAAGTGGTTAAGGCAAGATGCCTTGGTGAAGAGCTATGGAACTTGTGCTAGTTTGAGTCTCCATGGGGGAAGAAATTTTCTCATGGAATTTTGGTTGGTAGGGGACCGGTGCCCACCCTACATCATGAGGAATTTGACCAGCTACAATAAGTAGCAGTTGCAGGTTGAGAAAAGCAGGTATAACGGCTAGAGAACCAGACATGCTGACCACATGTCACTCCTACACTAGGGTATCCATTCGTTCCATTTTTCCTGGGACAGTCCTGTTTTTTTGGAAAATATCCCGAAAGTTTTCTTGGGGATGCTCAAATGTCCTGCATTTGGGATGATGCTTTGTCGATGTATTTATGAATGGCGACTTTAGTTTGTTATTAATATGAACATTAGAAAGCACCAAGTCAAATAAAAAGAACAGAATGAAAGTTAAAACTGTAAAGGCATTGCTCACGGTAAAAACACAATTTAACAATGTATTATGTACTTCATTTTATGATAGAATTTCAAAAGAAAATAAAATAAAAATATAAAATTATGGAATATTCAACTTAATTAGTTATTTAACTGTAGTGCTTTCGGCAGGATTCAAAACTGGTGTTTCACTGAAGATCTGGTAGAGGGGGTTACATGTATTGGGTTCGTTTTCGTTTATCAGATTGTCGTTGTTGTGAGCTGCTTTCATGATTTCCATCTCTTTGAGTACGTTTATCTTCGCTGGATTATTTTCTCTGTGCATTACTGTTAGGGTGTTTTCAATATTTAACATGCGATGTCCTTCATGGATAACGTGTTTTGTATAATAAACAATAACATTGAAGAAAATAACATTTTCAACAGCAAAGGAGTATATAAATTGACATGTAAGGACTGCAACAAATTTTATATAGGAAGGGCAAACAGAAGTTTTAACATCAGATTTAAAGAACATTTTCGAGACTTTATTCACGCAGAAGAAAAATCAAGCTATGCAAAACATGTTATCCATGAAGGACATCGCATGTTGAATATTGAAAACAGCCTAACAGTAATGCACAGAGAAAATAATCCAGCGAAGATAAATGTATTCGAAGAGATGGAAATCATGAAAGCAGCTCACAACAACGACAATCTGATAAACGAAAACGAACCCAATACATGTAACCCCCTCTACCAGATCTTCAGTAAACACCAGTTTTGAATCCTGCCGAATGGGACAAGTCCCGAAAGCACTACAGTTAAATAATTAATTAAGTTGAGGAGACGGACCTTTCAGGTGAATATTCCATAATTTTATATTTTAATTTTGAATAATACCTCAACGGAACACATCATGAATCTTATAAAAGTTGAAAAGAAAATAAACTAATTAATGGAATACATAGGCCTAAGTACAGCAATGCAAATGTGTCTACCTGTGTAGACATAATGTAGCTAAGTTAAGTAATTTTAATGGACAATAAAAAAAATAGGCATAACTTATATGTGCAATTTTTATAATTCGTTTCATACAATTTCTGAAACTTCCTTTTATATTTTATATGTAATGTCCCAGGTTTTTCCTTTAATTTTTTGTACATGTCCCCTTTTACATTGAAAGTATTATGGACACCCTATCCTACCTCTGTGATTAAACTTGTGGATGTGAGGCCAGCAGTGGCTTATAAGCCATGGGCCTTCTAGATATTTTGTGTCATGGAGTTTGATTACAGTTAACACATATACTTCTTATGTTCCACATAAACATGGTCATAGTTGTTATGTATTTCATATTCTCCCTATTCAACCCAATTTAATTTTTTAAAAAAGTAGCTCCAAGCAATAGACAGGACTATAGCTTCCAGAATAAAGTTATATTTAAAGACAATACTCACCAGAATATTAATCCAACAATGTAGTCAGAAGCTGGTATCACACAGAATTAATAAGCTTCGAAAATTTTATGAAAACTAATTGCTAATTTATCAGTGTTTCCAATCCAAGAAATATAATCAAATTATTCTTGGTGCCAAAACAGGTTGTATAAAACAGTTTTGCCAATTTAATTCCATTTTCCCCATCACCATAAATGCAAATACAGAAGAGAGTATTCATGAAATAACTTTCTCCCAGTTTTTGCTGCAATTCACACCATTTTATGATATATACTTTAATGTTTATTAGAGAGGGCCCAAAGGTCCCCAAAAATCATCTGGCCATCATTTCACTGGTGTGGAAAGCTACCACACCTATAATTCCCTAGTAAAGCTGCAAAGCATAGCATGAAAATGCTATGGTTGCAGTGAAAAGACCTGCCCTAGGGCAGAAGACTATATGTAGATAGATAGATATTACCTCTTTAAAGTATTTTTTGGCTGTGCTATTTATTATTATTATTGTTACTGATATATTACCATCCTGTGCTTTAGTAAGCAGTAAGGCATGGTGCCTTGATGCAGAACTACGGGATTTGCACTGGTTTGAGTCACCATGGGGAAATAAATTTTCTCATGGGATTTTGGCCAATGTGGGATCGGTGCCCACTCAGCATTGTGAGGAATTTGAGTAGCTAAAATAAGTAGTGGCTCCAGATTGAGAAACTAGCTATAGCAGCTGGGGGACCTGACATGCTGACCACATGCCACCCTTACACTGGTTGGATGATCTTCCACATCTGTAATTAACCAGGTGAATGTGAGGCCAGCAGCCAGCTGGTAAGCCAGAGGCCTTCTATTCCTGTCTCACCTTGAAGTTAATTATGTCAATAGATTTTAAATTTAACAATTGTAATTGAATATTTAATAAATGTAATGTAGTAACCAGAGGCGGCCTATTTAAGAACTGACAACAGAAGGATTTTGTGTGTGTGTATGTATGATTAGAAGTGACCCGTGAACTAAGTTGTATGACAAGGATTATAGTGGCTACAGTGAACCCGAGGGTTATAGGTTCACAACCAAGCTGTCTCTTCATGTAAAATGAGTATGTTCACTGTGTCTCCTAATGAAGGGTATTTCAGAATTGCTAAGAAATGCTACCATTATCCATAATTGCCATAAGAATATGGTAGTTTTGAGCTTTGTTAAACAATATTTGTGAAATGTCCACAATTATCAATAATTGTTTTATCTCTTCTTCAAGCTCATGATAACAATAATGGTCTGCAATCTTTGAAATATCTGCACTGAAATATTATTAACTTAATAACTTGAAGAAAAAATAAGTTTTTAAATATGTTCTGTGCCAAAGGCCGTCTATGCATGGAAAATTGAAAGAACGAACAGAAAAGGAAGACAACGAACAACCTGGAAAAACAACATTCAAAATTCAATGAGGAAATTTGGTATAACAGATGAAGACACAGAGGACAGAGAACGATGGAGAATTTTAATTAAGGGAAATTTGTGAATGTTTGTTGCAAACTGATAGTCTAGAAGTCTGTAGTCATTTATATTTATTTATTTATTTTTAGTGCATGTTAATTACTAAGATTGATTGGAGAAAACCCTCGATGAGGAAAATTCTCAAAAGTGAAATATGTTCTGGTAAATAATATTTTCTAAAAATTAACTACCTACACCAAAGCCATAATTATAGGTTATATTGCTCATATGAGTTTTTGAAAAAGAGATGGTAAAAAAGAACAAAAATGTTGATATTTGTGGGCACTAACGTAATTGCACATCAATGATCAGAAAGTGCCATTTATCAGAATCATTATGAATGATGGTAATTTTTTTTGGAATTCTAAAAATGTGCTTTATTTTTAGGAAGAAGTTAATATCAATCATTTAAAATGTAGCACTATTTTCTAGCACTGAAACCTGGACAACAGGACTTGAAGCCTGAATTAAGAGGCTGTTTCAATTGCAATTCTAATGATCTAAGTCATGGGCTATGGGTTACATGTCAGAGGATTGAAGGTTCAAACCCAACTTGAGTTGATGGATTTTTAAAGGTGCAAAAATTCTGAACGTCTCTTCCTTTGAAAGAGAAATAAAACCATGGATTTCATGTTGTAGATTTGCAGCCCATAAAATAACCTCTAGTCTAAAATAAGAGGTTCCCAAGCAAAATTGTGATCCCTCTTGTGCTCAGAATTGAATTAAGTTACTGAGGCTGTAAAGCTCCGAGCAGGCCTTACTTTCTAGTGTCTTTTAAAAAATAAAAAATGTTTGTTTTACATAAATCCTTCAAAATACATTTGTGAATATTGTTTAGTTGCTTCTTGACTCACCTCATACTTCTTAACTCCCACGCAGACCCGACTTTCTTCACTTCATTTGTGACATTCTCAATGCTGTATTACGTTCACAACCGATGGTCAGTCTGCAGGAGAGGAGGCTGTTGGACATCAGTTGTGAACGTAATACAGCATTGAGAATGTCACAAATGAAGTGAAGAAACTCGAGTCTGCGTGGGAATTAAGAAGTATGAGGTGAGTCAAGAAGCAACTAAACAAAATTAAAATAAACCTCATAGTGTTATTTCCTACCTACATAACTTAATACATTTGTGAAGTTTTTAAAATTAAAAAAAAAACTTCTAGGAGCTTAAAGATTATCTACTCTTAAATATTAACAGTGATAACTGCATAAAATCTTGGTAGTTAAATAACATTATGAGGTTCATAATCATAAATTGAGTTATTTTTTACAACTTACCTCATATTTTCGATTGACATTGTGACTCATGACGTGTTTAAGGAAACATAAATACATCATTAATTTATGCATAAAATTTTATTATAATATTTTAGCACTAAGTTGATGTATAACAAGTAAAATATAAGGAACTCGTGTACACCGGGCATGAAAGGGACTTAGATACTTTGTTGCCTTTTTACTGAAGGTCATTGTTGGTATTTTATCAACTTCCATAGCTACTCTCTGCAAAAAGAAAAGTTTGTTCTTCTACAAACATTTTGGTGCATGGATGATTCACACTCTAAATACAATTATTTTGACTGAGTAGAATTGGGGGAGGGAGATTTTGGTATTGAGATAAAAAACAAAACAAAAAAAGCACGCAATATAATATAGAATTTTGGAAATTTACACTTGTAGATGCTGACATTTGTGATATTAAAAATGATAAATGTTACTGTTTTGTCTTTAACTGTACCTGGTTTTACAGCTCACTACTCTGAGAAAAGTTATCCAAAATGCAGGCACTGTACATACTGTAATTAAAAATGAGATTGTCAGTAAACTACTGTACAATAATGAGTGATACCTCGATCTTGAAGCTAGATGAAGGTGTTTTATTAACTTGAAATGTTATTTACCATAATTAATTTATGGAGATATGACTCATGTCCTGTGCCGTAACTGAGTGGTTAAAGCAAAAAAGCCTTGGCACAGAGCTATGGGACTTGCGCTGGTTTGAGTCCCCATGAGGGAAGGAATTTCAGCCAGTATGAGACCGGTGTCCACCTAGCATCATGAGGCATTTGGGTAGCTACAATAAGTAGCGATTCCAGGTTGAGAAAATCAGCTATAACAGCTGGGGGACCCAACATGCTGACCACATGTCACCCCTACCCCAGCTTATGACCGTCTACCTCTGTGGTTAACACATATGGACATGAGGCCAGCAGCCAGCTGGTAGGCCAAGGGCCTCTTAGGCCTGTCATGCTTGGAGTTGGTTTGGTTGGTAGGATGACTCATTATATGTTATTTATTAACTTGAAAACCTCAATGTTATTTCCCATAATTAACTTATGAAATACTGTAAATATTGTGCATTTTGTGAAAAAAGTGTACAAAACAATAGAGTTGTTGACCCACTCGTGATGCATATGAAGTGAAGGTACTTCAACCTCTTAATTGAGTTAGTTACAAGTTTTTAGTTTTGAGAAAAATAGATTTAAAATTGAAGTTGTATAAGAAAAACATAGATTACCAACTCCTAGCACATACATTTATATCCCTTTGCCACCAAATAAAATTATGCTTCAAGAATGTAATTATGCACCAAACTCTTTTTAGCGAAAAAATCACTTATGCTCCTTTGCTTCTAACTGCCTTAATTTTGTACATAATTGAATACATATTATCACCTTAAATTCAAAAAATATGTTTCATGCTTTGTGTATGAAATATCCTTTGACATAATATTTGAGTTTGTATTCTTTGACATTCTTACCTCATATGTTTATTCTGTTGGACGATCATTTCAAAGCTATTGCTCCATCTTCAGCTTGTTCACAAACTGGTTTTTTCTTTTCTTCAAGTTGTCGGCCCTGGAACAAAAGAAAAACCAGTTTGTGAACAAGCTGAAGATGGAGCAATAGCTTTGAAATGATCGTCCAACAGAATAAACATATGAGGTAAGAATGTTAAAGATTACAAACTCAAATATTAAATTAAACCTCATAATGTAACTTCCTAATGATTTTAAAAAAATCCTTTGACATATTGAAATATTTGAGCAAAAGAACATACCCCGAGTTATGGGGAAAAATGTAAAATACATACAAAAGCATATGTTGGTCTAATAAGAACTGTATACATCATGACTTAGATATTAACTGAGACCTAAAAACTTATATATTCCCAGCCATAATCCACTTCTGGACCTCAACAGTAATTTTATTCTTGCAATATAATTAATATAATTATTCTTGCATTTAACCTCAGATCCCAAATATATAAAACTATGTACTGTTTCAGATTTATATTGTCCAATTTGTAAGAGACTGGGTTCCCTATCTCCCTCCCACCATACTCACCTCTGCTTCCAACATTTGCAGTTTGAATCCCAATTTTCTGAGTATGGGTTCCGTGTCATACATCAAGGCACATACAAAAATTCAAGACTGAAAAAGAGACCTCTGAGCAAAATTTGTTGACCCTTTCATGATCAAATTTCAATTGTGATTCTAGTCAATACTAGTAAAATTCTGTTGAGGTGAAGTCATATGATGAAAGTTAAAAAATTAAATTGTACCTGTTGGTAGGTGCCTTTGTCCTCAACTTTGTTAAAATGTGTATATAAATTAATTGGAGCGCTTTCGGAAGTTATCTTCTGCAGGTTGAGCTTGTGCTACTTGTTATGTACGATGATGTATACTCCAACTGTTTGTAGCGGCAGTTTTCAAAATTTTAAGAAATTTTGATATTTTTTTAAAGAAAAAAACCCCAAGTCTTGGAATACTCGATAGGGAAATTTTCAATTTAGATGAATCGTGAAGTTATTACTTGTTGAGACACGTGAGTACATTCAGGCAATGCTTGTTTTCCAATGGCTGTCGCATGGAAATGGTAAGTTTCCAGACAATAATAATAATGATTTATTTTAGCTGGCAGAGTTAAGGCTATAAGGCCTTCTCTTCCACTCAACCAGTGAATAGTAAAATTATACAAAAATTACGTACATATTACAATTTTAAGATATTATTAAAATACAGCCTAAACAAAATACAATGATGATGTAATCTAATACTAGCTAATACTAACAAAAACATAGAATATAATAAAATTAAGATGATATAAAATAAAGTAAGTAGCTTCCTAGATGACAATGGTTTCCAATTCTAAACGTTATCTACTCGGTCCCTTTTACAAGTCCTAGAAGTTTATAAGGGGAATTATAGAGTACCCTGTACTCCTCATACTGATGTTTTACAGTCAGGAGAAAAGATTAGGAGTATTTGAGAATGAAGTTCTTAGAAAAATGTTTGGACCAAAGAGAAATGAACAGGCAGGTGAATGGAGAAGACTAAATAAGTGAACTAAGTTGTCTTTATAGGAAACCAGTTATAATAAGAACAGTTAAGTCTCATAGACTGCGATGGGCAGGACGTGGAAGCTTGTAAGAAAACTAGAGGGAAAATGTCCAGTTGATAGGCCAAGAATGAGCTGAAAGAATAACATCAACCATGATTTGAGGGACATAGATTATACAGGAAAAACATTAGTTTAGGATAGGGGTGTATGGAGAGGTTATTTGTGCAACCATGAACCTACGGGTTTGATAATACCAGCGAGTTAATTAGTTATACATAACTAGGCTATTACAATTAACCCGTTCTCTGTTATGGGCGGAGTTTCTATATCAAGCAAAAATGTCTGCTGTAGGTTATGGTTTTATATTATAATTTTAAATGGATTATTCCGGACTATTTTTTTTATAAATGTACCTGCCCAAGAGCAGGTGTTTCACTGCAAACTCAGCATTCTCCACTCTTTCCTTAACTCACCTATACTATTAAATGATGATAATCTTACCTTTACAGGTTGTGTCGAGTGTAGTAAATTTTTAAAGAGGGGGCACATCTCCACAACCAACACACTGCCTTCCCAACTACCATTCTTTTTGCACAACACACATCATCAGGTTGCGTATTTCTTTTGTTCTGTAGCCAATATTTTTTTTTAAATAAATTGTCATTCTTTTAGACGTGGTTGTGATGTTTTACCCCTGTATGAAGTGGGCATGGCATATGGTGTTGCTTGACCAGACTTTGTGTAAAAGTGAAACAAAATTTAATTAAATTTACAGTGGGAGGAAACACTATGAGGTATTTATATTAATAAATGAGTTGGAAAAAATGTTTTAACATCTCACCTCACAAAGTTGCGTGTCTTCACAATACCAGTTTCAGAAGTAATACTATACTTCTAAGCAAAAATAGATGCTTTATATTTATTATTTTAAAATATTAAAATGATTAATTTTTTCACTTAATTAAAAATAATTAAATTAATTGCTTTTTTAAAACTAGTTGTGTTTAGTTTACATAGTTCTGGATTGGATCTAATTAATTCATTATATAATTTGGGTCCTAGATATCTACTATGTTTAGATCCAGAAGTTGTATAAAATTTTGGAACATGTAGCAAAGAAGTAGTATTTTGTCTGGTGCTGTAAAAGCTTCGATTGTGCTCTTTAAATTTGTTTTTATTTTTATGAAAATAAGTATGCAATGTGTGCTTGAATATTTGTTTAATATTTGGCACGTTGAATTCTAAATAAATTAAATTTGTAGGGTAATCTAAAGGTTTCTGCAAGCAGATTTCTGTGATTCGTTTTTGTAGTAATGTTGAGGGAGAAAGGATATAATTTGTGATTCCACCCCAACCTAATATTCCGTATTGGATTATCAATTGAACCAGAGCTAAGTAAACTGTTCATACATTGGTAAATATAATCAAAGGATGATAAATTTGTGAAAGTTTTACGTAGTTTGTTACACAGCAAGGAAACGTGTTTGTCATGTCTTAAATATTGGTCTATTATAATACCTAGATATTTGACTTGTGTTGATATTCTCAAGGATGGATATGCGTTATTACAATTGTGTATTGCAATAAACTGTTTCCAGTTAAGACGCCCTTTCCATAACTTGGGACTTTCATCTACAGTAATTTCCTCTCCTGGTCTGTAGCTTGTTATGAGGTGTGTAAAAACAGGGCAAATATTATTCAGTGTGTCATATGTCACATTATTACTAGTGAAATGGAGAAATCTCTAAATGAATGAAATTCTATTATGTGATATGCATTTTTTGAATAAACGTGTGGCAACCATTTCATCTGTAGACCAGTACATTCCCAAACTTGGTTTTCTAATAATTCCCATCAAAGTAATTAGAGATGAACACCATCTTCAGGTGCATCCACAAATTTGTGTATCCTAATTTTCCCTTGGAAAGAAGATTTTCTTTTAATTTTCATTTGTAATGGTTTGTTTCCATAACAATTAGACTGAGTCCCTGATCGAAGAACAGTTTGAAAATATGAATGTGTTTACTGTCAATACTCAGGCAATGAAGTGGTTCAAATTGTACATGTATTTATGATGATATATTTTTTAATTAATATCTAGTTTTTTCCACATAACTGAATCTTCTGTTGACCCTAGAGGCACATGACTAGTATCATTGCTATCTTGTTCTGCATTTTCACAATCAATTTCAGCTCTGCCTAAATCTTTATTATGCCTAATTATTTTGTCCTCGTCATCACTAAAATCTAATTCTAAGCCACTATCACTGTCTTGAGCATCTTCAACAAATTGTGTTGTAATTTCTGATCCTTTCACTACAACTTATTTTTTGTGAAAATTTTGGCACGTGTAAACTATATATATTATAATATTAAAAAATTTGCTTTCAGACAATTTTTCTTACGTGCTAATGTGTCATATCTTTGAATGCATTAGACCGTAAAAGTCGTTCTCTGCTGAGAAAGTTGCATCCAAAGACATTTTTGCGTACTCAAAAGTCTGTTTATGCGATAATTGTCAAAATTCATAAGCTACCTGGCGAGGTGACTTTGCAGAGAACAAATCATGAGCAACCCGGTGGGAACCGATGTACTTTGAAACCTTGTTGCGTACCTTACTGCATTATCCAAGATGTTGGACCTTGAAGACTTTGATCATGTTTTTTTGGTATACACGGAGAAGAGGAATTTGATAGTCTACCAAAGAATTCAACTGGAAGAATAGGAGAATCGGCATAATATCGTGCGACGAAGACGTATATAGTATTATTTGCGGGATGCAAGCGTAAATGCATTCCTCTAGCAGACGAAAATAACAGAAGTGGTTTTATCGTTGAGAATTCTGGGTAATTTCTTGCCAATATTATGAATAAAAACTACTTTCATGCATGCACAGTCGGCGACTCGCTAACTCGAACTTTGCACGTGCTCACGGAAAACTCAACTCACCCGAGACTAATGTATTAGAGATGAAGTTGCTTGAGTGGTTGAAGAGAGATTATATTGATGGTCATAAGCACAAGTGAGCATTATACATGTAGCTGCTCTTGCCAAGCATATTGCATATTGATGGTCATAAGCACAAGTGAGCATTATACATGTAGCTGCTCTTGCCAAGCATATTGCATATTGATGGTCATAAGCACAAGTGAGCATTATACATGTAGCTGCTCTCGCCAAGCATATTGATGGTCATAAGCACAAGTGAGCATTATACATGTAGCTGCTCTTGCCAAGCATATTGCATATTGATGGTCATAAGCACAAGTGAGCATTATACATGTAGCTGCTCTCGCCAAGCATATTGCATATTGATGGTCATAAGCACAAGTGAGCATTATACATGTAGCTGCTCTTGCCAAGCATATTGCATATTGATGGTCATAAGCACAAGTGAGCATTATACATGTAGCTGCTCTCGCCAAGCATATTGCATATTGATGGTCATAAGCACAAGTGAGCATTATACATGTAGCTGCTCTCGCCAAGCATATTGCATATTGATGGTCATAAGCACAAGTGAGCATTATACATGTAGCTGCTCTCGCCAAGCATATTGATGGTCATAAGCACAAGTGAGCATTATACATGTAGCTGCTCTTGCCAAGCATATTGCATATTGATGGTCATAAGCACAAGTGAGCATTATACATGTAGCTGCTCTCGCCAAGCATATTGCATATTGATGGTCATAAGCACAAGTGAGCATTATACATGTAGCTGCTCTTGCCAAGCATATTGCATATTGATGGTCATAAGCACAAGTGAGCATTATACATGTAGCTGCTCTCGCCAAGCATATTGCATATTGATGGTCATAAGCACAAGTGAGCATTATACATGTAGCTGCTCTCGCCAAGCATATTGCATATTTTTCAAATGTTATACAGAACAGAAGCTGAAAAATGCACTTCTTCCTTTACGACATATTAAAATAAAATATTTGTTTTTCCACAGACGTATAAGGGAAAGATTTCTATTTATATTAGCGTTTAAGACATTAAGAAATCTTAAAAAATAAAAGTTTTACAGCACTTTTTCAAGAAAATTAGCCTCTGAATTTAAATCGCCATTGGGTATCATGCAGGGAGCTCTGGCCATTTAAATGACTGCCAGTGAATTGGTTAATAACAAAGAGAATGTTTGGATAGCTCAGTGGTAAACCATCAGCACATAGAGCTGAAGGTCTGGGGTTGGCAGAAAATATTTCGCTTTACCATTCATTTAATAACTTAGCTGTGTTAAATTCCATACAATGTCTTCATGATGTAGAGAGAAACCAATTGCATGTAAATGGTACTTCACTGTTCTGGGTTAATCAAGGAATTAAGAGAGGTTAGAGAGGGAAATGTGAACTTGTATGGGAAGGAATGTCTGGTTAGCTCAGTGGTTGAGCATCAGTTGAAGGTCCAGGGTTTGATTCCTGGTTCAGGCAGATATTTTTCTCTTATCATTTACATGTTAATTTTATTTAAATATAACTAGTCATGTTTGTGGTCTTCTCATGGAAATGTAAATTCTAAAACACTTGGAGGCATATACATGCTACATTTGAAAAGAAAAATATATGCCTCGACTGGGGTTTGAACCCAGGACCTTTGACTCTCTATGTCAATGCTCTTCCATCTGAGATACCTAGGCCTCCAATCTAAATGTGTATTTTTCTCTTATACATAGTTAATTCCCTAACCCCAAATGCTACAAGCCGTTGCTACGATTTTTGCAAATGGCAGCTCCTTTATTAAGAAGACATATTTGGGAATTATGCATCACATTATAAATGCTAGTACGGCTTCTTTCAATGTTTTTATTACTAATTTCATACATCTTAATCATAATCTGAACATGTAAATATGATTTATCCATCATTGAGATGTATGAAATTAATAATAGAAACATCGAAAAAAGCCATACTGGCATTTATAATGTAATGTATAATTCCCAAATATGTCTTCTTAATAAAGGAGCCACCATTTGCAAAGATAGAAGCAAAGGCTTCATAGCATTTGGTGGGCGGGAATTACAATGTATATAGAGAAAAATTTGCATTTAGATCAGTACTTGCTGAGGTGGCAGAGCACTTGGTCTAGAGAACCAAGGGTCCCGAGTTCGAATCCCAGTCTGAGAGTAATTTTTTTCTTCAAATATTGTTTTATCTTATTTAATATTTTTTTCACCTTATCTTGCACATACACTGCCTACCATTGGCTCAACTCGTACTGGTGCAGTGGGAGTAAGAGGAACGTGGATGGTGAAAAATGAAGCTATAATTTTCTGCTACAATTTATACAGTGGTTGCCAGCATTAACCAAAGTTCTTCTGTGAGGCTGGAAAGTAGCTCTGCAGCATCCACATGATTTCAATTCTCTCTTGAGCTGATTCCAAGACATGTTGGAAAGAAAGTATCGTAAAGTACAAGTCACAGGGTTGTAACATCCCATTCCTCGGCTCTTAGAGAATTATTTTCATTCTTCATTTGAGTTGGTGAGTGGAGTGGTTGTGTGTTAATTAATATAATTATAGGAAACATATCACAAATTCAAAGTGCACAATAGAAATGATATGGAAAAAGTCACTCTTTATTTTCTATAATTTTTGTTAGGGAAGATGAAGTACAGTGTATTGAAAGAACTTTGCTAATAATGTAGGTCGTGAGCCACTACTCGCTGTAAGAATTATCAAATTAATAAAAGAAATTGAGTTAATTAATTACGTTGAGCACAAAATAAAATTGTCATGTTTTTTTAGATATTTTAGAAAGTTTGTGTCCCGGTAACACTACTGTAAATTTAATTAAAAAAATAAATGGCTAAAATAGGAATATTCTTAATTGAAAAAGAAGTCACTAGTTCCTGACATATAAAATCACATATTTTATGGTACTGAAGCCTGTGTGTCCCCCCTTAATAAGAGATTTAATTTCATGCTGTCCTGTGCCTCTCAAAATCCTGAAATGTTTTTTTTTCGGCACTCTTGTCCCTACACCTCCCAATGGGCTAAATCAAACTCTTCCAGGTGGTATAACACTTGCATCTACATCATTGGTTTTTATTTATTCTTTCAGTAAAGAAGGCATAAAATCTAAACTATGGGATGGGTTTTAAGTCTTAGAACAAGAATGGGTTAAAATATACACATGCAGTATTGTTTGAAGTTTTCTATTGACTACCTGCTGATATACAAAACATTACACTTGTCAAACTGTAAATGACTCTATTTGCAGTTGGTGTGATCTATTTTTTGGATGGTGCTGGGATCGATGTCGTAACCACTTACAACATTGACGAGAGTATCCATGACATCTTGACTTAGAGTTAGATTGCGACTCCATATCTCAGGTACAGCATGGCGCGTGAACTCCTTGGTCTTCTCATCAAATTTCTGTTTGCAGGAGAGAGTAAGCGCGTAGCTGGTGTAGTCAGTGGCCAGGATGCTCTTCTTGTATACATCTGCACACAATTCCCACAACTTATCAACCAAAAGCATTCATTATTTACTTTTTCTTCTAGATCCTTTCATCGGAAAATAACAAACTTTGAAGGAGAAATTAAAGCAATAATGTTTCTTACTTTTACATGATTGTAACAATTAATGAATATTGTCAGACTATCTGATTCCAAAGCAATGTTATCTACAACATATCCAAAAATGAAAAATCAGGAAAATCCATAACATATTTAAAGAGAAAAATTATATGCTCAGACCGGGACTTGAACCCAGGACCCTTGGTTTTCTAGTCCATCATTGAGATGTATGAAATTAATAATAAAAACATTGAATTCATAACATGTTTCAAACAAATTCTAAGTCTAGGAAAACACATAGTTTTACCCAAGTACAAGCAAACTGCGACATAAAAAAAGTGAGAGGGCTGACACAGCTAGAAAAGGAACTAAAATTAACCCCCCCCCAAAACTCCACTTTGAATCTATAAAGAAAATAATCATTTGGAAAGTCTCCAATAATTATAATTCCAATTTAAGTAATGTAAATGATAGTTCAATTCCAGAGGATCCAAAATTGATAACAGAATCATGTGTGGCCATGTTCTGTAATATAACCAACTCACTGTACCACCAGCATGTGAAAATGGTTATGTGAAACCCTCTGTGTTCATAATAATATTACTATTGGGAAACAAGGAAGAGATTAACTTGATTTTGAAACCACAGATGTTCATTATTCTGTAAGAAATGTGCAAAAGAAATACACAGGGGTTGGAATACAACTTTAAAATAAGAACTTCTGGTCTGAAAAGCAATCCTTAGTCAGTGCAAGCTTGGGAGTGATCATGTCGGACCGTACCTCTTGCCTCCATGTTTGAATGAGTTTCTTCTCACAAGAAGTTCTTCCAGAACTGTTAGAACATATTCCACTTCTTGTGTGTAGTCATATGTGGATTCAATTGGACTTACTAAATGACACTTATCCTGAGTGTTGGGTCAGAAAGGAAGGTCCAATTACGTGGCCACCCCACTCCTCCAATCTGACGCCTCTTGTGGGGACATATCAGGAGCCTCATGCATGTTATACCAGTTCCTAACCAAGAAACACTTCTTACAGAATCTGATGAGGTTTGTGAGATGATTTGTCCATCCTGACATTCCCAGGTTTGCACTTCCCAGAACATAAGTTCTGTTTCCTTTACAAGCTCCTTAAGTTTGTGCACTACCTTTTGTATCACCCTGAACTTACCACTCCATTTATCGCTGTCATCCTTCTTGAATACAGCAAGCACAATTCCTGTTTTTGGTATGAGGCAATGCATGAGGACCTCAAAATTCATGGGCTTGTTATCCTGGACATTGTGCATCGTTAAATGGCCAGACATTGTCTCCTCTTCACCTTGTTTCTGCACTGACAACTTCCTTTTGCACACTTGCCCAGTTTTTCATCCTTGAAGGGTGCCGCTGCTAGCAGATTCCATTCCCCAGCAAACTAAAACAGTTTGGCAGTGGATATGATAAAATAAAATAAGTTAAAATATACCTTCTTAGGTAAGATCCTTTGTCCTCAACTTATAAAATATGTATTCTTTATGCCTGTAGGCCTTTCAGAACATCCGTTCCATCTTCAGCAGGTCCTTTGCTACATTATCTGATATGATGATTGATGCTGCTGGTCCTAATGTGGGTGTTGTCATGACCAGCAGCATCAACCATCATATCAGATATTGTAGCAAAGAAGGACCTGCTGAAGATGGAACAGATGTTCTGAAAGGCCTACAGGCATAAAGAATAAATACTTTATAAGTTGAGGATGACGGATCTTACCTAAGAAGGTATTTTCTAATATTTTATTTTATAACTATCCACCTCAACAGTTTTTACAATGAATTTTATTAGTAGTGGATATGACAATTAAATTATAAAAAAACGTTAAAGTTAAATGTAGATTAATTGATTTACATTTAGGGTTAAATCCATCAGACTTCTAGAGTGTTAATATGATAATACAAAAGTACAATTAAGACATAAAGTTATCAAATTAAAAGGTAATTATAAATATGCTTATGTAACGAGTACTGCCAATAAATGTTACCATAATCTAAAGCTCTAAGCTCTAATGACATTATTATTGGTGTATAAAAGACAAAGTGTTAATATAATGAGGAGAGTACTATTGTGTTCTCGGGAAGTAAGTCAACCCTGCAAAAAGTGTTATCCTGGAGTTGGGAAGTGAAGTGAAGCAATGTGCAATCTCCATTGAAAATAATGTTGTTCTCTGAAACATAAACAACTTCTCTACTTTAATCTAGATATAGTGGTACGTATCCTCATTTTGTGGGATTTGAACCTTCCTGTAGTCGTAAGGAAAGACACTTCAAATGGTGTTTGATAATCTTGTAAGGTCCGGAATACGGGATTATGCACATCACAACAATAGTATTGTATCAAACTATCATGGAGCAAGTAAGATATTTTACCTCACTTCAAATCTCATTGTTAGCCTCGCAAACTACACAACATTTTTAATTCCACAATGTCAGACTCTTTGGAAATAAAACGGTGTTCTTTTTTTACATCAACTGCCACATTTTGTTTTGATTTACAACAGGTTCATCTATAGGTGAGGCTTTTGTGTTAGACTGATTATTTTCTTCACATTCTGCATTGCAGATGTTGAGAACAAGTCTACTGTTGGGCTGAAAATCAGGCAGTCTGAGGAGCAAGAGAAGTAGCTTCATCTCTTACAAACTCCGTTAGCAGATAGAATTTTGATGAAATTGTCTCTACTATAAGGCTATTTTCAAGCAGCTGTGTGGGCTAAAGTAAGGAATTTTATTCCTATACATGCTATGTGGTCATTATATAATGGAAATGGACAGCTGATGACAAATGAGGGAAATTTTGAGGAAGTGGCTGAATTCAAATACCTAGGAACAATAATCACAAATAGGAATGAGATGCACAAAGAAATTAAACATAGGCTCAATTCTGGAAATGCATGCTATTATGCATTACAGAGACTCTTGACTTCCGAACTCCTTTCAAAAAACGTTAAACTGAAAATATATAAAACTATTATTCTACCAGTTATATTATATGGATGCGAAACATGGACTCTTACTTTAAGGGAGGAAAGGAGATTACGAGTATTTGAGAATAAAGTTCTTAGGAAAATTTTTGGACCAAAGAGAGATGAACAGACAGGTGAATGGAGAAGACTACATAACAGTGAACTACATGGTCTTTATAGGAAGCCAGATATAATGAGAACAGTTAAGTCTCGTTGACTGCGATGAGCAGGGCATGTGGCACGAATGGGGAATGAAAGAGGTGCATGGAAGCTTCTTGTAGGAAAACCAGAGAGAAAACGCCCAGTTGGTAGACCAAGATTGAGGTGGAAGAAAATAACATTAACTATGATTTGAGGGAAGTAGATTATACAGGGAATGATTGGAAAACATTGGCTCAGGATAGGGATGTATGGAGAGCTTATGTCCGCATGGCCATGAACCTACGGGTTCGATAGTGTCAGTGAGTAAGTACATGCTCTCAATTGGTAGCTTTTACAAATTCACCACAATCTCAAAGAAATGTGTATGATTTTTCTTGTTCGAGGTCATTCATTTCTCTTGGCAGAGAGTGTTTGGCATTACAGTATAGAAGAAGAATTGTAAAGGTGTTCTGAAATATTGATGACTTAACGCTACTACAATCTCTATTGCAATGTGGGCAAAGTTTCCATTCTGTAAAGTTCAAGATATTTACCTCAAAACTTAATAAGCTGGAAGGGATCGGCACAGTTTAGAAAAATAAAGACAGGCAAAACAAACATGAACATGGTAATGGAGTTGTCATATTGACTTGACAATCATTCAAGATGGTTGTTAAAGAGAGGTTATCATATGGTAGATATAACTCAGCCTTTGAACTGCCATTTTGACCAGGTAAATGTGAAAACTGCAGAGAAATCTGATGTGGACCATTTGTGGAAATAAACATGCTTTATTGTGTAAGGACTCTGATAAGCTATAAGTAAAGTAAAGTAATCTCACTACAGGCCTCGGGAGGCCCTTGGGGTAGTAGGAGGTTAAGGCTCCCACTTTTTCTACACAATCGGCACTTGATGCCAGCCGGGTTGTCAGCCCTGCGTGACGGCCGCCTTTACCCCAGAACAAGCGTCTGGTACTCATTTCCGTTAGAGGCTGAGTCGACCCCAGGGCCATAGTGCCGCCAGAAGGTTTTGGTCAGTTTAAAAATCCTGACTCCACCGGGACTTGAACCTGATAAGCTATAGATAGTTTAAAGTGCTGTTGGGCACCTTTCTACCTCTTGAATCTGCGAGAGTGAATACCTCCTCCTTCCCCAAACATTCATGTTATTCTGAATGACCACTAGATGAATCTTTCACAAACAAGAATGCATTTTCTGAGTTACTGCTTTGAACAATAGAGTAGAAATTTGAAAGCACAAAGTGCTGCCACATGTGTGAAACATTGGAGTTACTTAAAAAACTGAATCTGTGTATAACAACAGTAATTCCAATTTAAGAAGAAGTGGAGTTATGCCACTTGTGCTCTGAGCCCCTCAATATGTTGAAGATGAGGCAACAGGCCTAGAAGGTCCTTGGGCTACTAGACAATCTCACATCCACGTGTGCCATTTACATGGGTGGACGATCATGAAACTAATAGAGGGGTGACATGTAGTCAGTACGTAGGGTTCCCAGCCGTTATAGCTGGTTTCTCCAATCTATTATCGCTACTTGTTGTAGCACATAAATTCCTTACAATGCTGTGTGGTACCGGTCCAAATAGGGGGACTTTGCTTAGGCCATTCAGCTGCGGCTCGGCTCGGCACCTATATGACATTTGGAACCAGAAAATTAAACTCTTTGTTGTGTTGTGAACATATTTGTAGTTGAACAGTTGCAAGGAAAGGGATGGATAGAATAATATATAAATAACTAACTCACTGGCACTATCAAATTTTATAGTTGCATGGACATAGCCTCTCCACATCCCCATCTTCAGCTAATGTTTTCCAATCCCCTGTGTAACTTACCTCCCTCGAATCATAGTTAATGTTATTTTCCCACCTCAATCTTGGAATACCTTCTGGGCGTTTTCCCTCTGGTTGTCCTACAAGAATTTCCATGCCCCTTCTTATTTCCCATTCGTGCCATATGTCCTGCCCATCGCGGTCTACTTACAACTGGTTTCCCATAAAGAGCGTGTAGAATAACAATGAAATATAGGCTACATTTTAAAAAATAAAATTGTTCATAAAATCCTAAACGTAAGACTAAATTCAGTATTTTGATGTTCAATATATGTTGCATCAGGAGTGAGGGTAAATTAAAACATTTAATTCACTTCTATTATTCTGTGTCACAGATCTATGAACGATAGAAACCATGTTGTTCTCTTAAACATCATATTGTTAAGTTAGCGAGAGAACTTTTTTTTTTTTTGTTTCCTAAAGTTAATTATTTGAAATTTGTAAATATAAAGTCTCTCAACTCTACACCCACAGCGGCATTTAGTGTTATTACGTAAAATGTACATACCTTTGCTGAATCAAACGGGTATTTACCAAGTGCGAAGGGACATTTAGACTTGCTGTGAGCTTGTGCAGTCGCAGAGATGGCGATGAGAACTGCTGTTGTAATCACGAGGCGCAACATCTTGCAAATTTTATCTTGTATTTCCGTTTTGCACTTTTATACCCTGTGATGTGCAGGCCTTGAATTATGTTTTCAAATTTGTTTCTTGATGATGATTGATTATACCCCGGCTTGTGCTTTGTCATTAATTTGTTTATAAAGTTAATTAACTTCAATTGCGTATGAAACAATGTTAGCCCTTCTCATAGTAGGCCTATTTCTGTTTGCAGGGACTCGATGTAAATGTCAGTAACACTAAATATTTATATGGTCACACAAATATGTAATGAATTGGACAATAAATGCAAATGAGGCAAATTTTGAATAATTACAAATAGGAATGAGGTGCACAAAAAAATAATATATTCTCAATTCCAGAAACGCGTACTATTATTCGTCCCTACTTCTCTGTAAAAAATAAAAATGACAAAACTGTTATTCGTCCAGATATGTGGATGAGAAACTTGGACTCTTACTTTAAGGGAGAAAAAAATGTAGAGTACTTGAAAATAATGTTCTTAGGAAAATTTTTGTACCGAAAATAGACAAACTGACAGGTGAATGGAGAAGACTAAATAACATGGGCTATAGGATCTTTATGTGAAACTAAATTTAATAAGAAGAGTTTAATCTCGTAGACTGCGATGGGCAGGACATGTGGCACGAGTGGAAAATGAAGAGGGACATGAAACCTCCTTTGTAGAAAAGTCAGATGTGGTCTAAGAATGAAGTGGGAAAATAATATTAACCGTGATTTGAGGAGGTGAATTAAACGGGAGATGATTGGAAAACATTAGCTCAGGATAGAGTTATATGGAGAGCTTATGTCCACGCGGCCATGAACCTCCAGGTATTATAGTACCAGCGAGTTAGTTAATGTCCTGGATTTGCTAAGTCGACAGGTGGATGTCACTTGTTAATGCTGTCCTCCCGATTGCTTTTTTCCATCTTTAAACTTGTGTCTGTCCAGATCTTCCGAACACAATTATCTACAAACATTCTGAATTTTCCTTGGAAAATAGGCTGTCTGCATTATGTTCGATGAAGATTATAATTCTTTTAAAATATTTGGAATAGGCCTATATATTTTCAATTAGGCCTACTTGTTAGGATTTCCTTTTTTTTATGTCATACTATTTACGTTCACAAGAAAATATTTTTTATCTTTTGGATTTTTATATTATTTATTTCTTCTTAGAGTGTGTACCCTCCCCAAAATCCAGTGATAACAAATATTAGGCTTAATTTTAAAGCTTCCTTAATGTCTTTAAACATTTCTATTATATAATTTAGTTAAATACCATTGATTGCCCCATCCATACCTCGTTAAACATATCTGTGTTTCTTTACTTCTTAATAGCACACTCACAATCACTTAAAAAAATAATCTGTTTTGTTACCTAATTCCGTTACAGACTTTGATTGCCATGAATGTATGTATATCAGAGGCCTACTCGATTATTAACTGATTTTCTTGAATACTTTTGTAGCTCAATTAAAGTTTTTTTTTAATATTTATGCAGGATACTCAATTACAGACCTTGCTATTCTATAAATCTTCTAAAATATACACAATTGCAGACTACCTCACAGCACTGTCGAACCCGTAGGTCATGGCCGCGCGGACATAAGCTCTCCATAAACCTTATTTTTAGCTAATATTTTCCAATTTCCCCTGAATAATTTACCTCCATCATATCAAGGATAATGTTATTCTCCAACCTCATTCAAGCCTACCAATTGGCGTTTTCCCTCTAGTTTTACTACAGAAATGTCCATACCTTCTTTCATTCCCTATTCGTACCACATGTCCTGCCTATTGCAGTCTATGAGGCTTAACCGTTCTTTTTTTACACCTGGTTTACCATAAAGATCAGGTACTGACTTATGTATTCTTCTCCATTCACCTGTCTGTTCGTCTTTCTTTGGTTCGAAAATTTTCGTAAGAACTTAATTCTCAAATACTAGTAATATTTTATCCTTCCTTAAAGCTACAGTCCTTGTTTCGCATCCACATAATATAACTGGAAGAGTGACAGCTTTATATACTTTTGGTTTAACATTTTTTGAGATAAGTTAGGATGACAAGATTCCCTGTAATATATAGCATGCGTTTCCAGAATTCTTCCTGCACATCATTTCTGTTTGTAATTATTATTAAGCCGGAAGTTCGAGGGTTCAAGTCCCGGTGGGGTCAGGATTTTTAAACTGACCCAAACCCTCTGGCGGCACTATGGCCCTGGGGTCGACTCAGCCTCTAACGGAAATGAGTACCAGACGCTTGTTCTGGGGGTAAAGGCGGCCGTCACGCAGGGCTGACAACCCGGCTGACATCAAGTGCCGATTGTCAAGAAAACGTGGGAGCCTTAACCTCCCACTACCCCAAGGGCCTCCTGAGGCCTGTAGTGGGAATACTTTACTTTATGTATCTGAATGCAGTCACTTATTCAAATTTCCCTCTATTTATATTTGTTTCTTCTTAGGTTGGTACATTTTCATCTGAACACAATCACCGGTATTCCTAGTTTATTAATGCTTTCTGTAGCTCTCTCTTTTACATACCTTTCTTATTTTATGATTTTTAACACATTAAGGACTGCAGTAAATAAAAAATTGCAGTGACATTGTATATCTGTACATTTTTTCAGACAAGCTGTTTGTAGGCTAAAGGGTAAACGTGATTTGAACCAAAGATCTCTAGTTTTAAGCGCTGGCGCTTTACCACCGAGTTACTTAGGCACACCTCTAGGACCAATCTCACAATTGTGGTTGCTCCTCAAAGGTAGAGCTGGAGATCTTGTTCTCTCTAGAAATGTTAATTGTACATCCAACAACCATCAAGCAACAGTGATATGTATAAAGTGTCATTTGGACATATAGTGCAATTGAGTATGTTACAGAAAACATGAAGAAAATGAGACATCCAATAAGGGAATATACCTAGGCACTGTACTGTAGAACAATTCAAGAAAATGTAGACATTCTCTAATTTATATAACTATTACGATAGACATGAATCTGAATGTGTGGCCTCACATTTCCTACGTCTTCTCTCATAGGTGCTGCTTCTGTCGCAAAAAATAAAATCACTTTTGCCATTGAATATGAGGAAGGAAAAAAATATTTACCATTTGTGGATAAAAATGCACTAGAATGATGTGACATTGTCTCTGGATTGGAGAAGTACAAACTTTTTCTTTCCAAGCTGTGAATTTTCAGATAATGCATATATTTTTGTTGTGGTTGGCGCATTGTTACCTAGATTAAATTTGAGTGGCTGAGGTACAAGGGAATTCAGTTTTCAGCACTGTAGCAGGTGATCCAATATTTTACTTGTTTTTAATTTATTTGTTAGGACAAATAAAGTTAATCGGTGAAAAATAAATTTGTTTATTGACTTTGACCTTGGCAGTTAATTTATCGGACGTCGTGACGCATCACAAAATTAGAATTTAATTAGGTCCGGTTACCAAACAGAAGCCCTCCAGCGGCACTTGATTTATATCGTTACAAGCCACGTGGAAGAACAAAGGAATTGCAAATTCATCAAGTATTCGTGCATGGAAATGTATTAAGTCACAATGACATTGGAAATGAGAAAGATGCGTTGTATTTGCGAACTGAAGGGCTGTTAAACTCTTATCAACTATTGTTGTTTGAACTTTTGTGGGTTTTGAGGTATTTAAAATTAATATATAATTATGGAATATTCACCTGAAAGGTCCGTCTCCTCAACTTAATTAATCATTTAACTGTAGCGCTTTCGGGACTTGTCCCATCATCGGCAGGTATTTACCAAGAAACCGGGGTTGCTTTGTCCCTTAAGAAACATCTTTATTCCACTACACGAAAAGTGTTTCAAATGTTTTAGTGCGCATTGTGTTATTGTTGGTTTCATGAATATATTGACAACAATGGATCGAAATAATTGGATTGCTGTCTCAATATGTTTTTTATAAAGGAATGTTTTGTTGATAAAATGAAGCTTGTGTGTTATGGAAGTAGCTTTTTCTAAACACAACGTTAGGTATTCATATATATCTTCCTTGGTGGGGTAGTGGCTATGTTCCTTGCCTCTAGTCCTGAGGGTTGCGGGTTAAAACCCGGCCGTGGTCGATGGATGACAAAATCCAAGGGACAAGTCCTCCGGGAGGGACTTCAAGCCGTGTCTCAAGATTATTTATTATTATTATTATTATTATTATTATTATTATTATTATTATTATTATTATTATTTTATTATTATTATTGTCACAACATAGTCTCTTGTTTAATATACCGCAACATAGGACATCACATCACTCCATCTCATATACTATCGTCACTTCTCGCAACTGGAATTCTCTACCACAAGAAAATAAGGGGCTGCCGGACATTGACATCTTTTAAAAGAAATCTAAATTTATATTTGTTCTAACCTCGACTTCATTATTATCCAGTGTAAGGTACATATACTAATTGGTGTTTCTCTTATAATTTATCATATTTATATTATTATTATTATTATAACTATTATTATTATTATTATTATAACTATTATTATTATCATTATTATTATATTATTATTATCATTGTCCTAAGTATTAGTATTGTTATTATCGTATATAAAATGTTGTTTGTATATAAAATTTACATTACTGCATTTAATATATCTTTAACTCTTTATAATTAGTATAGTGTATATCTAACTAACTAACTCACTGGCACTCGAACCCGTAGGTTCATGGCCGCGCGAACATAAGCTCTCCATACATCCCTATCCTGAGCCAATGTTTTCCAATCATTCCCTGTATAATCTACTTCCCTCAAATCATAGTTAGTTATTTTCCCACCTCATTCTTGGTCTACCAGCTGGGCATTTTCCCTCTGGTTTTCCTACAAGAAGCTTCCATGCACGTCTTTCATTCCCCATTCGTGCCACATGTCCTGCCCATTTCAGACTACGAGACTTAACTGTTCTCATTATATCTGGCTTCCTATAAAGACCATGTAATTCACTGTTATGCAGTCTTCTACATTCACCTGTCTGTTCGTCTCTCATTGGTCCAAAAATGTTCCTAAGAACTTTATTCTCAAATACTCGTAATCTCCTTTCCTCCCTTAAAGTAAGAGTCCATGTTTCGCACCCATATAATATAACTGGTAGAATAATAGTTTTATATATTTTCAGTTTAACGTTTTTTAAAAGGAGTTGGGAAGTCAAAAGTCTATGCAATGCATAATAGCAAGCATTTCCAAAATTGAGCCAATGTTTAATTCTTTGTGCATCTCATTCCTGTTTGTGATTATTGTTCCTAGGTATTTGAATTCAGCCACTTCCTCAAAATTTCCCTCATTTGTCATTAGCTGTCCATTTCCATCATATAATGTATTTCTGTGTGTGACCATATATTTAGTTTTATTGATATTTACTTCCAGTCCCATGTAGTGTATAATCTATATTGTCAAATATTTTTTTTTTGTAATTGTGCTGGTTGAGTAGAAGAGAAGGCCTTATGGCCTTAACTCTACCAGAATAAATAAAATATTATGATTATTATGATGATGATTATTATTATTATTATTATTATTATTATTATTATTATTATTAGCATCATCATCATCATCATCATTATTATTATTATATTTATTATTATTCCATATATATAAAAATATAAGTAAACTAGCCAGTTGTCTCTTGGTTCCAGACTTAATAGTCACCCTGTTGTGTTATATTTTACTTTTTTCAATCAATATGAAACAATAGAAAATAGAGAGGGAATTTGGATTGTTGCACTGACATTTCGCAACAAGCTGCGGAACGCGTGATCTTGATTAAATCTGCTAACAGCTGGACCATATCATGAACTTTGCTATTATTCTTGTTCATCTCTTTCATTGCTTTGTCGAAACATTAATTCCATTTTGCCAGGAAGCAAACCCAAGTTCCATTTCATCGGATATGAATGAAACCACGCGTACGCAGGTCACAGCGTTCTTCCATGTACGAACGGCGATGACTTCTTCTAAAGTCCTTCAACCTAAAATTGATTCCTACATTTTAAAAATGGTAGATATTTATTACTGCCAACTACTTTATAAAATCACCACTAAAATGTTCGGCTCGTCTCCATCGCAGTTTAACTTCTAACCTCTAGGTACACACCACTCAGGCCTTACAGTGGCATGGCCTGTGGGGCGAGGGATCACAGACGGACATGGAGGGCCACCTCCTAAACAACATAAACATTTAAAACGAAACACACCATTCACTCACACACGTTCACACAAGATATGCGAATATGATGATGATGATGACGATGCCCATATGATGGTAAGGGACAATTGGGCCTTAAAGTTTCTAAACATTTGTCTCACTGGTGAGGAAACCCCCTAAAAAAAAACATCAGCCAGGAAATTTGTCTCGGAAAGGGATCGAACTCGGGCCCGCTGCGTACGGAGCGGCGACGCTACCCCTAGACCACAGGGGTACATACAACTTAAATGTAATTTAAAAGAAAAATCACCAACATTCGCTAATACAGTGGCATTATTTCTGCGATGTGCCGAGTCGAGCGGACCAGAAGCAATTCGTCGGCCGGTAAAGTCTAATATTTGTATAAAACCGTTTAGAATAATCGCCCAACATCGTAACAGAAGATGTTAAAAATTATTTCCTTTAACCACCACACATTTCTGGCATATTTTAAAAAGTTTGAGTTTACCTGCATTAATTATTATTATTATTATTATTATTATTATTATTATTATTATTATTTATTATTATTATTAGTGTGAAATTGTAAATTTCAGTTACAAATTTAGGCTAAAATGAAACTCAGGTTGTCCAGGTTACGGGTGGTCAGTTCTAAACTGCATTTTCAATTTCTTCACGTGCAGGTTAGCTTTAGAGCACGCACAACTTTCTTTTAAAAAGCATTCTTTGAGTTTTTATGAATATAAACTTGATCAGACCTCAGTTTCTTAGCACGTGACATCACCAACTTGCCACTGGAACCTGTTTTGAAGGGTAAAATAATCGGACGTCTAGAAGAAGTTCACGGACCAAAATCACTCGAACCACAAAGTGTCATTTCCAGACTTTGGCGACGGTTCCACGTCACAGGAGGTGGCTGCACAATGTTCCCCACGTCGCAACAGACGATATTTGACTCTAACTACACGATTATATCGATGGATGCCTACAAAGCAATTGCAGCCACCACATGAATTTAAGTTTCTAGGCAAACTGTGGGTACCGGAGGCTAAGTACAGTCGGTCTCTATGCCTCACGTCCAGCTCACTCAAGAGCACTTTGAGTCCCGATAACAGCGGAATCAGCATCGTCAAAAGTGGCCCTTGAATGACTGGAGGAATGTTCTGTTACACTATAATTCAACTCAGGAAGTTACTACAGACTTATCGGCTATGCCAGTTGTCCCCCTACGTACAGAGGGTAGATGTTGCCAAACTCATAATAACGGCATTTGTTTGTTTATGGAGGGGAGGAGGGGCAAGGTTAGCAGTACTTTTTCCAAATATATGTACTATACATTTAAAAAAACATAATTTTTCTTTTACGGCATGCAAACTAGTTTTATAGTAAATATGAGAGTCGACACTTTCACACAGGATAGTACATATCCGCACGAGCTCAGTGACAAGTGGTAACTGTTTTTTTCTTTAAGTGGGGTGGCTTGGACGGCTACAACTTACAACTCTGTACTTGCTGTGTTGCAATCTTCAGTTTTATATAAGGATTTCTCTCAAGAAAATATTGTTAAAATGGCAACCCAGTTCCCTATTCCAAACACATAGTAACTTCCTGGGTTGATCTAACGATAACTGAGGCCAGATTAACTTTGACCAATGATCTGGAGAGAATCCGGTTTCATCACACAAACGCCGTGGAAAGCACGCGTTTGGCGTGGGCGTTCAATCTGCACACATCTTGGTTCGTGGTACTGTAAATTCCTAAAGGTACAGAGACGAGTTACTGGAACCACATGGACTAGTGGTTATGCTCCTTGCCTCTGGTTCCGAGGGTCGCGGGTTCAAACTGGCCGGGGTCGATGGATTTTTAGGACGGAAAAATCCAAGGAGCAAGTCCTCCGGGAAGGACTTTAAGCCGTGATTCCCGAGTCTGAAGATTTTCAGGCTCGTAAAATATCCTTAAGCCTGTATAAAGATGTCTCTAAGCTAACTAAAAATTGACTTGGTCTAGTAACTCCTTACAAAGGAGAGGCCATGGCTTAACAATGGGCTACTCCAATGTATTTAGATAGATAGTTAGTCCACACTTCATCTTTATGGATGCAAATCCACATAGAGCCCACCTGGTGGACGAACTTCTTGAAACGTAACATATCCAGCAAATGAACTGACCAGCAAGGTCGCCTGTATAGCCATAGCAATGGTTCGTGACTAATGAAAATTTGTAATGGGAGCTTAGATGCGAGTCTTGTACTTACCAGATGTAGATCTCAGCCAGTAGGAAGTGTCACCACACGTCATTGCTAACTCCCTCGCTAGCGAATATCAAATATGTACATTCACTGCTAACATTTGTAAAGTTCACAATAAAAATTAATTAATATACGGCCATTTTAATCCGTGGAGGAAGTACATTCACTACATATACCCTATATATGGTTCATATCAGTCTGTTAAAGTTTTAAATAACCACTAAATGTCACTTTAGTACTCATCCAACTCTTCAACACCTGACACATTCCGTTTGGTCAGTTTCATGTTCACTCTCCTCATCGCTGCTCTCCATTCCATTGTCTTCAATTATAATTTTTTCAATTCTTTCTTCCATGATTCCATCTTTCCCCCAGTACACGTGTTCGTTCTCTTCCACTTTATTACACACATTTTCCCATTCCTTTTTACCAATTTGTTTAAATCTTTCCCGGCACAACATTTCAACATCTTTAATTTTGAAGGTAACATTTTTACTACCAACCCACTGTTTTACATCACCCCAAATTAATTCAATGGGTTTTAAATCAGGATGATAAGGTGGAAGTCTACACACTGTATGGTTATTTTCAGCTAATATAGTGTCGATAACATAGGTTTTATGTGTTGGTTATTTTCTAAGATTAAACCATATATGTGTGTTTTTAGTGCTATTTTCATCAAAATGAATATTTGGTTTGAATTAACCAGGCTTGCATATCTTTTTTTAAGGAATTTGATGTTGGGACTTCATTTAATTGTGTGTTATGGTACGAAGCGTTGTCAACAACTAAGACAGAGTTTGGGGGTAAATTGGAATCAACATGGTACGTAACCATTTAATATAGTTTCCTGTATTCATTTGTTCATGGAAGTCTCCTGTTTTAGCACCGACCTGTAAATGAGGAGAGCATTTGGTATAAAACCAAACCTTCCACCAGCATGCACAATTATAAGACGTTCCCCTTTAGAAACGGGAGCCATCAAACCTGAGCCACTGTCGTCAGACCAACCTTTCGGACTAGTGTGACTACTGTGTATATATGTTTCGTCTTCATACACTATTGGCCTTCCCTCATCTCTATATTTTTTAATGCATGTAAGATATGTCTCTCGAAGGGAACGAATATTATGGTTTTCAATTAAAACACTTCGGTTAGTTCTGGTTTTTTTCCAGCGAAAACCCAAGTTCCTTATTACTGCTCTAAGACTACTGGCTCCACCACTAAATTCAATCTTTCTTTTAACTTCTCCAATAATTTTTGTAATTGTTGGTGCAGTCTTTTCCTTCTTCGTAAAAATTATATATAGTGCGCCGAATTACACATTTAATTAAAGTCATCAATGTCAGTTATTCTCTTGGGACATCGTGTTTCTTTCCAGGCTGCCAAAAGAAGATCCTTCCTCTTCATTGTTTTCTTCTTTCTTGTAAAATTCTGTGAACAGAACTGCGCGACACACCTGTGGCTTTAGAAACTCTTTCTTGATTTTCTTATTTTTCTTCACTTGTTTATAATACACGGGGAAAATCGCTCCTTTTCTTTTGCTTCCTCTTCATGTAGTCGTGAACATTCACAATAAATTTCCCGACTTTGACTGTGAAGAGTTTTTCCTTGTAATTTTGAAATCATAGGAGGCATTGTGTAAATTAAAAAAAAAATCAAAATTGTTCACTAATTAACTAAATACACATTCACACTACACTATAATTTTAAAACTACTGGCAGCAAAGGTACAAATTATTATATATAAAAAATACGGTTTAAAATATAAAATCTACACGTCTGTTTCTCACTATAATTCACTCTGGACTGTATGTGTTTTTGTAAGAGGAGCTGTTTTGATTGCACACGTGGCAGTAGGGAAATCACAGCTCAGCAGTCTGGATAGGTTCTCCGACTCGATTGACCTTCAAGGACATTCCTCTAAATCCATTGCGTGGCCTATAGCAGTCCGTGGCATTCGCCGAGGGAAATTACAGAGCTCTTGAACCTTGTTATAGAGAGGCACGTCCCATATTAATCTCGCATTGTTGTTATGGAAGTGATAGATTGTGTATTTTTTAATGTGTCTCTATCCCACAATAAAAAAACAAATTTGTCTGATGTTTGGTACTCTGTTGCATACCAGATCTCGTGTCATTCATTTGTACAGTTATTGTGGCATTCTGCCGACTTGATAGCAAAACATATACTTAACTTTCGGACACTAGCTTATATTTATTATTATTATTATTATTATTATTATTATCATTATCATTATTATCATTATTATCATTATTATCATTATTATTATTATTATTATTATTATTATTATCATCATCACCTCACCACCATCATCATCATCACCATCGTCATCATTATTATTATCATTAGAAAAGAAAAGATTACAGTTGTCTGGCCATGTCAAAAGAATTCCAGAGCAAAGATTGCCTAACTTATTAAGGAATGGATCCCAATGGAAAGGAAGAAGAAAGGAAGACCAAAGAAAACCTGGATAGAAGGTGTGCAAGCGGTTATGGTTATCATAGGATTGGAGGAAGATCAATGGATGGACAGAGAGGAATAGCGTTTGGTGTCCGGAAGGCGGCGGCGGCAGCTGTCACGATACCGGATGATGATTATTATTCTTATTATTATTATTATTATTATTATTGTTATTATTATTGTTATTATTATTATTATTATTATTATTATTATTATTATTATTATTATTATTATTATTATTATTATTATTATTATTATATTTAACCGCGATCTTTAACAGTTCAATTCAAATCCGGACGTTAAAGAGCTGTCAAATATTGCTCGTTGTCAAAGATTTTTAATTTCAGTTTTGTGTTCATTTGTCAGCCATAATAGCGTCTGTTTCACATGTTTATCATTCATAAAAATATTAAATTTCTAGTAAGTTTGTATGTTGAGGTTACTGAACTGATGGCAGTGCGTGCTGTGTTAGTTCACTCGCCTCAGTATGTTTTTACTGCGCTGCTCGCGCTTCAGCACGTAACATGTGGAGGCAGTGAATATATTTACTTCTATAAACTGGAATTAATTTCATCATTGACTTCATGCAGAAAGATTTATATATTTTTTTTTTTCGAAAATTATCCTCAATAGAATGGTTTTCCGTCACCCTCAAATAATTCACCTTCTCCAGTTGTAGCGGTCCTGAACATCCTCGTCTGTAAGTCCCACTTCTCACACCGTCCGTCCAAACTTCTTTAAGTAGTCATTTATAATAATAACCAGCTAACACCCGGCGTGCGCCTAAATAAATGAAAATGATTGTACTTTTATGTTTAGTTGAATAAGTAAAAGGAAAAATAATTATAAATTTATATTTTTAGATACCCCGTGCTGATTACCCGGCGTTGCCCTGGAATCTACTTATCCCGATCTTCTTGACATAAATGAGCTGAAATTCGAAAATTAATATGTTTTATGTATAATTAAATAAGTGTAAGAAAAAATGTATATCGTAATTATTTTTAGATACCCCGTGCTGTTTACCCGGCGTTGTCCGGGAATCTACTTATCCCGATCTTCTTGACATAAATGAGCTGAAAGACGAAAATTAATGTACTACATATGATTAGTTGAATAAGTAAAATGAAAAATAATTATAAATGTATATCGTAATTATTTTAAGATTCTCCTTGCTGTTTACCCGGTGTTGCCCGGGAATCTACTTATCTCGATCTTCTTGGCATCAATGAAAGACAAAATTCGTTATTGTGAGTTATCCGTAAAAGAATGCCCGCCATGTGCTGCTATGCTTGCACAGGACAGTCTACGTCTTGTCTCGATCTTCTTGGCATCAATGAAAGACACAATTTTGTGAGTTATGTCCGTACGAGAATAAATATATGCTGACAGCGGACTGTTTTTGTAGAGCTTTTTAAGGTATTCAATTCTGTGTACATTAATTTTGTGTATTTGTTATGGTTTAGGCAGCGTAAGCCATTTACGCGTCCAAAGAACTACTTTTTTCCACTTTTCCACTATAAAGGGCGATTTTTAAGGGTTAGGAGTTGAGTATCACAACTCTCTTATGCCTGTTTTCATCCGGGAATCTTTATGAACATTTGCAAAAAGCCCCATCACAATCAGATCAGCGGTATGGACACGCATAAAGTACGAACAAACAAACATCATTTTTATAACTTTAATGTGATTATAGATCCATGTTTTTGTGTATTAGTAGCTAATGTTAGACACATCAACAAATGATAATAATGATGAAGAATATTATATAATAAGATTGATTAAGTAAGTTTATTAATTTATATAACAGATTTTTAATGTTTACAAACATCTTTCTGTGCCTGAAGTTTTATTTTTCTTCTCCACTCCTCTCTATCCATCCACTCCATGTCCTCCAGTCCTCTTGTTATCATTCCAGTTATTTCTTGTATCCAGGAGTTTTGAGGTCTTCCTTTCCTTCTTCTTCCAGGCGGACACCATTCCAATGTTTTACTGGGTAACCTTTCTTCTTGCATTCGTCGTACGTGCCCACACCAATTTAATTGCTTATATCTTATATAATCTGCTATTGAGTATCTAATATTCGTTTTTTCTCGTATGACAGCATTTCTTATTTTTCTATTTTAGAACGAACATCTTGCTGCTCTCCTTAAGAAATCCATTTCCATCGACATAAGTTTTTGTTCTAAGTTTTTGTTGAATTTCCAAACTTCTCCTCTGTATGTGATAGTACTTCTTACTATTGAATTATACATTTGTAACTTGTTGTTTCTGGTTATACACTATGTCTGTTCCATAAGACTCCATTCATCATTGCTGTTATTGCTCTACCTTTATTTATTCTGTTCTTAATATCACTTTGTTTATCCTTTTTATCTACTTTTACTCCCAGATACTCAAAAATAGTAGTTGTAATAATATAAATATAATAATAATAATAATAATAATAACAAACAAATGCAATGGTTATTATAATGGATTATCACAGTGTTCTACACTTTTACCATCTTCCTACAATTCCCTCTATAATCCCAGTCCCGTTGTTCCAATACATTTTCATTAATAACTGTCTTTATGCCCTGCATCCATTTTTTTGTCTACCTTTAACTCTTTTTTCTGCTTGAATCCAACCCAAACTCTTCTAGATAAACATTCACTTCCTCCCTTTACCTTAGATGAATCTCGCCCTCTGTATGAACGCACGTCCCCGGTACCAGCGCCTCTGCAACACATAAACACATATTTATATCTTGTTTGTAATAAAGTGACTTTAATGAAAAGATCGTCGTATCATTCAAATTCAGTATATTTTAATACGCGTGGTTAAAATGTCGCCATTACTTGATAAATACAAATTATTAAACAGAATTTTACTATTACGTCAATTAAAAAAAATGCTTGTTTAGTGTCCGCAATTATATCTAACCGTTGTAATACGCTACTTTTCAGAGGCAGATGAACGATGGATTCCAAAGTTTTGGGAATTATAAAAATCATTAAATATGTTCTGGAGATTCAGTTTTGTGGTTTCGGTAAATATTTTATTAAACCAAATGAAAATTTTAAAAAAAGTGTGTTAAGTTTTCTGAGCTTTATTTAAACCGCCTCAGTGTTTGTTCCGAGTGGCGCGATGATTTCAGGGCCTTCTGTACACTTTTCCGGTTTACGGAATGAAAAATCATGTCTATTCGACAGCTGTTTACACTACAAGTCACCGACATGGGAACTGGGGCCGCATGACGTGTTATGTAGAGCAAAACTAAAGAGAAGTCTGCTTGATCCGGGATTTGAACCCAAGATCTCCAGCCTTACGTGCCGGCTTACTAACCAATTGTGCTACTCAGACAATCCAAGAGCAGAAACAAATCCCTCTCTACTTGAAATGCCCTCAGTAGTGAGCATTGTAACAGGTTGCTTCTACTAAGAACACGTTATGACGGGATTTATTCCGTGTAGCACAATCGGTTAGTTCGTCAGCGCGTAAAGCTGGCGATCTTGGTTTCAAATCTCGGTTCAGGCAGAATTTTGTTTCTCTTTAGTTGTATTAACTATTGCACGCGAGTACATTAATTTCAGTGTTAAGTTTGTGTACGGCTGCAGGATGCGTCCCTGGAGGTAGAACAGGGGAACGGTCGGTGGATCTGCGACAGCAGTCCTCCCAGCTAGGCTCGAGGAGCCCCGTGGACCAACTGTGGGGTCGTCAGGATGGTCAGGAATGAGCGACCTGACGTACTATGTAGCTCAGCAATTTCCCTGAAGTTGCGACTCCAACACCTTCTCCCTGAGGTGTTGGTTTTAAGCCGAGAACCTTTGAACGTGGACGCGAACAGATAGGGAGGACAAGATACTGTGACTTGGGAGTATGGTCTTTGACCGAGGTATCCCAAGGGGTGGAGGCATGGGCCCAGATGTTATGTTTGTGTACAGGGAGACAACACACAGTGTGCTAAGTGATAAAGGACAACGAACTTATCGTTAGGCCTATACGAAAGAGAACTCACGTCCGAAAATGTGTTGTTTGTCCATTATGAGACAACAAATTTTATTCCGATTTTTTTTAGCCACAAGATCTCAAAAGTTTTGTTTGTAGCAGAGTACGAATCTCCATTAACATCTTATCCGCGATTCAAATACGTTACCGCTGTTGATCTTGTAGGCTTCGAGCTAACAATTCGAAACCCTTTTGTAATTAATCCTCTGTCGCATCTCCCGCTGGTTTCGTGGAGGTCTATTTCTGGAGATTAATTAACTCATGCCCCAAATGGGAGTCAATGACCAATCACATTTCAATGAATTTTGAATTACAACCAATCACAGTCGATTTTCACCTCGATTTTATCAGTTTAATTTTATCACATTAAAATCAAGCTCCTCCTTGGTCAGAGCATTATTTTGCAGTGACTGACTCTCTAAAAAATACGTTGAATATAACAATTTATGTATTAAGATGTAAGAATCCTACAGTGCAAGTGGCTCCCAGATTGTATAGGATAGTGAACAAATGTAACCAGATTTTGCTTGCGGGATATAATAGTAAACATTTATAGCAATTGATTAGGCCTATGCCACAAAAAAAAAAAAGAAACCACTGTTTGCACTTTCTTAAACGTATTATTTCCCAGGTAGTCATATTCCAAAAAAATATATATAATTGACATATTTACGTCATAGGACATCAGAAATTAATTAATAATATATAATGTTGGTTATTAACAGTTTGATGTGTTTCATTTTTCTCTCCACTAGGGTGCATTCTTAGAACACTGCAATCATTTGGCAATAAATAATATGATCTGGTTGCAGTCATGAACAAATGAAACATAATAAACGTTTCTCATTTGTTTTCACTCAATGCCGTTTACATTAAATATATAAATATTTTAAATAACTATATTTAATAATGATTTGTGAGTAAAAAGCTTAATTTTATTCGTTAAATAGTCCTAACAAATGCCACTCTTGATTTCCAAATTCTCTACATAAATTCACTCCTCACTTCGTGACATCGATAATTTGGAAATCACTCGTGGCATTACTTAGGATAACTGCATGTTCCCTGATGACCCATAACAACCAAAAAACGCATTAACTGTAAAACGATCACATTGTTGCTGTGCATAACACGCAGCGTATTGTCAACATTTCATATGAGGATGGCTACTTTATAAAGCACTGGCACCCACTTTCGTCATATCATAAACATTCGCCACGATCTTTTCTCGATGCAGTTGACAATCACACCAACAAATAGCAGTTCCGCTGCATTTCTTAATCCAAAAATTATCACGGTTTTCCGGAAGGTGAATGAGTTAGAGAAGGTATTCGTGTTGAACAAGTTATATTACCCGGCTGTTTGCACATACAATGTGATATAAGGTTATTTCGCGCAATTCTCGCCCCTACCTTATGTTCATAATGACTTCGATGTCAAACAATTATTATAAAAAAGTGGCGAAATTCGAAACCAGTGTATGCAAATTTCGCCATTTGAGATCTATTTTGTTTTTCATTTTTATGAATCTGTTATTATAGATTTAAAATAAACCTTTTCAGGAATTACGTACTTAAGGCCCTCATTTACAATATTCTAATTTTAAATATTGGATTTCTGAAACATGGATCAAGTTAATTGGGTGCACCTACCTTGCATGGCATCTATACCCCTTACTTCCCCGTGTGGGGACTAGAGTGAGTGTTTTAACGATGCTAACTTAGTTACCCCCAGATAAGGGGTCGGCACATCGTTTCAGTGAGACACCTAGTGAGTAACTACTGTATTACTTGGATGGGATCAGTAGGAAATTTTTGCACAGAAACATCTGTATTCAGGCTTGCCTCAAAGTCGTCAGACTCGGAACCTCCCTCCCGGAGGATTTTTCCCTCCTAAATATCCATCGACCGCGGTCGGAACTAGAGGTAAGGAACATAACCACTAGATGACATTATAATTGATTTATAACTCTTAGTAAGCGAATATAATAAACCATTTAGTTCGCAAAGTGAAGTCATTCCTTCATAATGCGGCTTCACTAGAAACGTAAGTCGTGTTCTTGTGGAATTACATGATAAAACATGTGTATTGATTGACGAGTACTTCTAATCCAACGATAGTACACCAACCTCTGAAGCAGGAGATGTTCGGCTTCACTTATTGAGTGCAGCTTACAGTTTCAATATAAGAATGCATTACTATACGTTCATTAACTGCAAAAGCAAGAGACGTTTCTAAAAGGTACAGTAATACAGTATGTGTATCATCTTTATTACGAATGTAGATTCGCGTAATTTTTAACGTCTAATCACTATTTATAGTAGAATAGAAAAACTAACTACAAACAGTGCGGCTCTCATTAAAAATATGAACTTCTGCGTCAGTTCCACAAGCAGCCAGACATTAGCGTCCTTTTAAACAACATTTCATATCTTCCTTTAATTTGATTCATTCTAATTTTAAATTAATTTGCATAAATATTTACTTATAATTATAATTATTTTTTCTCTCTATATAATATTTTTCACTTATTGATTGCAAAAGCCCGTTTAAATATACATTATTATTATTATTATTATTATTATTTTATTTTGATTGCGGATGAGCCCAAGTAGGACTACGCAAAGTACTTAGAGGCGTTTCCTTTGAGCACAAATTTCTTTCATTCTTTTGCTATGAGCTTGTTTTCTATCTGTCCAAGTTATTATTATTATTATTTTATTATTATTATTGTTATTGTTGTTGTTGTTGTAAACGTGGAGAGTTGTTAGTTTATATTTATTTGCTAGGGGCGTAATACACTCGTTTCTAGATCCGAATTCTGGGGTTTCGAACCCGATCGAATTCGATGGATTCTTTCAGTGCGTAAAAATCCCTTCAAAAAGGAACTAGCGATGATTTGTGGATAAGAATTTTCTAAACAAAATTTCGTGCCCAGATTTGACGACATTTCAATTTTAATTCTATTAATACTTTGTCTAATACCATATTAAATAATTATTTTATATAAACTCATTAAGTGTCTCATGTTTCGCTATAAAACAATAAAAATGCAGCAATAAGTTTGGATGATTTAACTGTTTGCATTAAGACGTTACAGTCCGACAGACATTAAACATTTTGAAATTGTGCAAATTGATGCCATATTTTTGGTTTGACATAATTTTACACTGAAATTGTGAATAAAATGAGGCGATCTACCAACGCGCCACACTCATGCGCTTCAACCACGTACCACACTCGGCGCGCTGTCTCGTCCGTCAGTCAAACTTCGGCGTGCGACTCATTTGGTGAGTACATGTGCACCTCTCAGTACAAACTGTTGAGCGCTCCTTTACATAATTACACTATTCGTATAGTAAAGAGAAACATAAACCACTGTTGCATAGAGAAAAATATACATTAAAACAATAATAATAATAAATATCCATCGCTGTGGTATTGGAGTAATGCCGTTGCGTCTTATGAAGAGGTTTGTTTTTGCCCTCAGCTGTAGGACGAATGTCAGGAACCTTTAGGGCCCAAGTGGTCTCCTAACTTCATCTGGTCATCTACGCCACATTCACCTTGTTTAGTATGATGTGAGTAAATGGTGTATCGTGTCTTAAATTATCTTGTTGTCTCGGTGGTGGCCATGGTATCAAGCTGATCATTCATCCGTGGAGGCCTTCCATGTTCTTGTGTGATAAAAAAGTATGTGATCCAAAGTCTCAAATTCTCTTCCGAAAGGTCATGTCCCTTGAAGGCCTGGGTAACCTGCTGGGGCATGTGAAAATACGTATAGAGAGAGAGAGAGAGAGAGAGAGAGAGAGAGAGAGAGATAATATTATTCTATTATTATTGTTATTATTATTAATGAGTAAGCAACAATATGGTGCTATAAAGTTGGTCATTTAACAATATTAGGTCTTTCTAAAAACTCATTTAATTATAAAAGGAACGTTTTAAAAGGCACTCATAGCCTTAATATTAAAATATTTAATGTTTAATTTTAATAAAGATATTCAAATAATTATGTAATTACAAACATATAAATAACATAACATTTAGAGTTTTAGAACAGTAATAATAATAATAGATTAAATAATTGAACATAAAAAAGTTTCACTTGAACTGTGTACTGTAAAGTAAAGTGTACTTATTAAAACATGAATGTGTGTGTTGATATCTAACTTACACGCACTATATACCCCGGACGTTCATGGCCGCGCGGACATAAGCTCTCCACACATCCCTATTTTGAGCTAATATTTCCCAGTCATTCCTCAAATCATGATTTGTTTTTCTCCCACCTCGTTCTTGGTCTACCTACAGAGTAGTCTTAACTGATCTTATAACAACCGGCTTCCCATAACTATCATGTAACTCATTGTTATGTAGTCTTCTCCATTCACATGTCGTCTGTTCAGCTCTCTTTACTCCACAAATTTTCCTAAAGGCTTTATTCTCAAATGCACGTAATCTTTTCTCCTCCCATAAAACAAGAGTCCTTGTTTCACAACCATTTAATATAACTGGAAGAATAACAGTTTAATATATTTTTATTTTAACGTGTCTTTGGAGACGTTCGGGCGACAAGAATCTCTGTAATGTAAGTCTCATTGCTTTCTGCACTTCATTCATATTTGTAGTTATTGTTCCTAGTTATTTGAATTTCAGAAAAAAACGTATATGAATTTGTGATGATTGTGGTTTGGAAACTGACACAAGGCCTGAACTTGCAATCATCACTACCGCATTTATCTGGGTTTCAATCCAAGGTCTATTGATGCAGCCCAACTCGCTGACAAGCAAAATAATAAGCAGTTGGCTTGTATTTATTGCGGTGCAGTCAGTAGGCCTCATACTAAACATAACGTGTTAAAACAACCGCTGTAGATTATTTAAATGCGGAACTTAACTCAGTAAGTTGGTTTGTGCAGAATTAACTCTGAACGAATGAACTTGGTCATCATTTACATTAAAATGATATTTATTTACTGTACAAAGATTTATCAAACTATTGGGTATTCTTCATTTATCTGTATTTTGTATTCGCGATCTAGTTAACATATTTTTATAAAAAAGAATAAATAATATGATCAGCCTCATGGTCTTGTGGTTCAAAGAAACTGATTACAAGAAATTATTGGAAGGTCGCCCACGGTTTCGAATTTAGGTTAAGTGCTGCATTATCATAATATCATCTGGGTAACGCAAATTCGTCTTCAAGGCGCTCAAACCTCAGAAGTGGTAACAATTCCTCATGTGATAGGAGAGGAAGCCAGAAATGTCGTAAGCCATCTGGAGACAATAGAAAAATAAAATTAAAAAATATTTAATTTACAAATGCATTTACTATAAGCAAACACATTCTATTAATAACATTAAGAAATTGGAACTGTAAGTAAAAATCAATAAAAATGAAGTCTATATGGCGACACGTAGAAATGCATTTCACAACTGAAATGGAAATTTAATGACAAATGAGGGAAATTTTGAAGCAATTGCTGAATTCAAATGGCGAAGAACAATAATTACAAAAAGGAATGAAGTTGAGAAAGAAATTAAACACAGGCTCAACTCTGGAAACGCATGCTATTATTAATTACAGGGACTCTTGTCGTCCCGACTTCTCTCAAAAAAAGTAAAATAAAAATAAATAAAACGGCTATTCTTCCAGTTATATTATATGAATGGGAAACATGGACTCGACTTTAAGGGAGGTGAAAATATTATGAGCATTTGAGAATAAAGTTCTTAGGAAAATGGTTTTTGATCCGAAGAGAGGCGAACAGTTAGCTACGTGATCTTTATGGGAAACCAGATGTAGTAGTAATAGTTAAATCTCAGGACATGTGGCACGAGTGATGAATGTAAAAGGGGCATGGGAACTCCTTGTAGAACAAACAAGGGTAAGCGCCCAGTTGGTAGTTCAAGAATGAGGTTGAAGAATAACATTAACCGTAATTTGAGGGAGGTGAATTATACAGGCGATGATTGGAAAATGTTTAGCTCAGGATAGGGATGTACGGATAGCCTATGTCCACACGGCCATGAACCTACGTGTTCGATAATGCCAGTGAGTAAGTTTATTAGGCATGCAATTTCAATTTATTTTTATTTCCACAAGGAAGCCTATAATCTACTAGAGTAAGAGTTTCCAGTAAGTTAGGATAACACTGTAATGTACACGAGAATTTTATTTTCTATACAAGGGAAGATAGGCCTACGGTGTTATTCAATTTGCATAGTGTTTCACGTGAAATTATTGTACGTTTTTAAGTTGTGTATTTCCGACCGATTATTACTGAGTTTTATTTCGCTAATAAGGATTATACTAACTTGTTACCTCCCCCGGTGAATTGTTTTTGTTTACCGACGCACTTTGACAGGAAGGTTCATTATGGTTGTAATTGTAACCTGGGCGTGGAAAGGTCCACAAATTTACCCGAATTTATTGCACGCTTGAAGTTATTTTACGTCAGGTTACTCGAGGCTTCAATTCCCCTCCGAAGGAAGCCACACCCTGGATTTTTATGACCTAAAAATACATTTACTCCGCCGCTAAACTTGGAACCGGGGGGAGCAAGGTAACCGCTATCTACCTGGACGGACTTAGTGAATTACACCGTTCTGCACTTTTTTTTTTTTTAATCTGATATGTGATTCTAAACTGATTTTTTGTGCTGTATTCGAAAATGATTTCCATTTTTTTCCATCACTTCAGGTTTTCAAAATACTGGGAAAATTAATTATTACAAACATTTAAGTAAGTGTCAAATTATATTATAATATGCAATAAGTAATAAAGTATTAACTAATAACTTAGGTTATGCATGGTTTGTTTTCGCAATAATCCAACACGTTTAAATAAGCTGGCATAAAAAATTGATTTTTTCCAATTTAAGGGTTAAAAAATAGGCCTATCACTATGACGCGCTAGGCCTAGAAAGCCCTTGGCCCAGCCGGCTGCCGGGATCACATTCACAAAGGTAGAAGATTATACGGCCAGTGTAGGGATGACACGTGGTCAGCATGTCGGATCCCCCAGCTTGGAACAGTGTAGGGATGACACGTGGTCAGCATGTCGGGTCGCCCAGCTTGGAACAGTGTAGGGATGACACGTGGTCAGCATGTCGGGTCCCCCAGCTTTGAAAAGTGTAGGGATGACACGTGGTCAGCATGTCGGGGTCCCCAGCTTGGAACAGTGTAGGGATGACACGTGGTCAGCATGTCTGGTCCCTCAGCTTGGAAAAGTGTAGGGATGACACGTGGTCAGCATGTCGGGTCCCCCAGCTTGGAACAGTGTAGGGATGACACGTGGTCAGCATGTCGGGTCCCCCAGCTTGGAACAGTGTAGGGATGACACGTGGTCAGCATGTCGGGTCCCCCAGCTTGGAACAGTGTAGGGATGACACGTGGTCAGCATGTCGGGTCCCCCAGCTTGGAACAGTGTAGGGATGACACGTGGTCAGCATGTCGGGTCGCCCAGCTTGGAACAGTGTAGGGATGACACGTGGTCAGCATGTCGGGTCCCCAAGCTTGGAACAGTGTAGGGATGACACATGGTCAGCATGTCGGGTCCCCCAGCTTGGAACAGTGTAGGGATGACACGTGGTCAGCATGTCGGGTCCCAAGCTTGGAACAGTGTAGGGATGACACGTGGTCAGCATGTCGGGTCCCCCAGCTTGGAACAGTGTAGGGATGACACGTGGTCAGCATGTCGGGTCCCCCAGCTTGGAACAGTGTAGGGATGACACGTGGTCAGCATGTCGTGTCCCCCAGCTTGGAACAGTGTAGGGATGACACGTGGTCAGCATGTCGGGTCGCCCAGCTTGGAACAGTGTAGGGATGACACGTGGTCAGCATGTCGGGTCCCCCAGCTTGGAACAGTGTAGGGATGACACGTGGTCAGCATGTCGGGTCCCCCAGCTTGGAACAGTGTAGGGATGACACGTGGTCAGCATGTCGGGTCCCAAGCTTGGAACAGTGTAGGGATGACACGTGGTCAGCATGTCGGGTCCCCCAGCTTGGAACAGTGTAGGGATGACACGTGGTCAGCATGTCGGGTCGCCCAGCTTGGAACAGTGTAGGGATGACACGTGGTCAGCATGTCGGGTCCCCCAGCTTGGAACAGTGTAGGGATGACACGTGGTCAGCATGTCGGGTCGCCCAGCTTGGAACAGTGTAGGGATGACACGTGGTCAGCATGTCGGGTCCCCCAGCTTGGAACAGTGTAGGGATGACACGTGGTCAGCATGTCGGGTCCCCAAGCTTGGAACAGTGTAGGGATGACACGTGGTCAGCATGTCGGGTCCCCAAGCTTGGAACAGTGTAGGGATGACACGTGGTCAGCATGTCGGGTCGCCCAGATTGGAACAGTGTAGGGATGACACGTGGTCAGCATGTCGGGTCGCCCAGCTTGGAACAGTGTCGGGATGACACGTGGTCAGCATGTCGGGTCCCAAGCTTGGAACAGTGTAGGGATGACACGTGGTCAGCATGTCGGGTCCCCAAGCTTGGAACAGTGTAGGGATGACACGTGGTCAGCATGTCGTGTCGCCCAGCTTGGAACAGTGTAGGGATGACACGTGGTCAGCGTGTCGGGTCGCCCAGCTTGGAACAGTGTAGGGATGACACGTGGTCAGCATGTCGGGTCCCCCAGCTTGGAACAGTGTAGGGATGACACGTGGTCAGCATGTCGGGTCCCCCAGCTTGGAACAGTGTAGGGATGACACGTGGTCAGCATGTCGGTTCCCCGTCTTGGAACAGTGTAGGGATGATACGTGGTCAGCATGTCGCGTCCCCCAGCTCGGAGCCACTACTTATTGTAGCTCTCCAAATCCTCACGATGCTGAGTGGGTCCCACACTGGCCGAAATTCCATGAGAAAATTTGTTCTCCCATGGAGACTCGAACCAGCTCAATTCAGAAGCCCTGCGCTAATGCATCTTGCCTACGGCGCGGGACAAAAAAAGAATATATAATCCTTAAACCAGCAGAATCTGACTCAAGTCTGACGGGCATTGCTTGTCATCTAATAATTTTAATGTGGTTATGATGATGACGCCCTCTTTATCTTCTTCTTGGTGGAAGGGCTTGGGCTATGCCTGCAGTAGGGTCACCCATGTCAGATAGGCGTAAGTCGATAAAACAGACTAAAAGAGATACATTGGTCGAACGACTGACGATTTTTTACTGTAATAATACAACATTTAAGAAACGCTGACTTGGGTTATACTGAAGTAAAATTTTCCAGAACAAAATAACCCCCTTTGCAAACCTAGAAAAAAAGTATGGAGTAGGTAGGCCAAGAATAAGGTAGGATAATAACATTAGCCATGATTTGAAGGACATGAAATATACAGTGGATGATTGGGAAATATTAGTTCAGGATAGGGATGCATGGAGAGATTATACCCGCGCTGCCATGAACTTTCGGGTGCGATAATGCTAGTTAGTTAGTGCATAACACATTGTTAAATAACACAAGTCGATGAAACTGAATTTTTGTAACATTAGGCCTGTATGTTAAACAATATAGCCTAACAATTTGTTAAACCTAACAATCATTGGCGAAACCGGACATAAATGTATTATTCTAAAATCTATTTTAATCCCGCGCCGTGTCCGATTGGTTTAAAAAATCAAGTCTTGCACTGGTGCGAGCCTTCAAGCGAGAAGACATTAATTATCCCATGAAATGTCTGCCTTTGTTGGACCAGAACCCACCCAGCAGCATTTAAGGAATTCATAGCAAGTGACTCCATGTTGAGAAAATCAGGTACAACGGCAGGGAGGAGGGGTACATGTCACATGTTAAACACATGTGGACGTAAGGCCAGCAGCTGGCTGTAGCGCTATTGAACATAAAAGAATAAGTTAATTTCATGTGCCTAAATCTAAATGTTTAGAGCCTAAAATTCCGATGTCAAATTACAACAATTAGGCCTATCACTAGTGTTACGGAATCCAATTCGGTATGCGTTTTAACACATAATGGAGATCTCATGATATTAGCATCCCGGATATGTGTTCCTCATGCAATTTATTAAAAATGACGCCATCGTGCATTGACCTCGGGCCAATATAATATTAAAGCAGATGTAAACAAAATATTTTGTTAGTGTTTCTATTGTATTGTGATATGTCTGCTCTGCTTGTTCAAAACGTCTAACTCACGGGTCAGTCTTCCACTATAATGCAGAGAAACACAAATTTAAAGTAAGCAATAAATTGCACATACTTTTCACTAATCGATATATTAGGCAATTTACCTAATAACAATACAACAATAATATACACATTATGTAAGTTTTCAGAAATTTGGCCTGTGTACGAGCTTAGTAGCCACGCGCAAGGAAACGCCAAGAAATTAGATAGACACCAAATTTAGAATGTAAACGTAGTACGCATTATTTCCCGTAGAAAAAACATTTGCTATCATTAAACAGGGGAGGGTCGACAACCCTCGTGACATGTGTCATGTCGCATTAATCGATAGCTCACATCATTCTGTTTCTTTCTTCTTTGAAATCTTCATAATTAACTTCGTATTCACTTAGAACCATCTGACGAAGTTATTTCAGGAAGGGCACGTCACATCTGACGTTGTGGATACGAATCAGACTGAGGGATATGTAAAATGAACCGAGCTGAATTATAGTTTTCTTTTTACCGGACACAGCAGACCTTACGAAGAATTGTTAAGTTAACGTGCAAATAGTTTTGGACATTTGAAATATGTGACGCGTATGTTTTAAGTAATTTAAATTGAATGCCTTCTTCTTACTAAGCTGTATGTCGAGGCTATTTACGCTCATCTGGTGATGTGTTTCTGTTTCTTAGTCCGAGTTCGATTCCCGGCAAGTTCATGAATTTATTATGCTGTATTCGATAAGGTGGTCAATACAGAAAACAAAACAGTGATGAGATTTCGAGGGAAATATTCTGTCTTAAGTAAAATTTATTTAAAAAAATAAACTGATTTTTTTTTTCCAGTACAAATTGTCTTTTTATTTCGATGAATTAGATGCCACTTATAAAATCCGTAATTACAACAAAACAATGGGGAAAATGAACAAAATTAAGAAACATTTCATATTAAATGAACACACAAAGATACGTCTAATGTATAACATGTTACAGAAATTAGTAATAAGGACATCCATCGAATCACAACCAGTTATTAATTAATTAATTATTTTACCTGATGGACTTAAGACCGTAAGGTCTGCTCTTGCACTTCACCAGCGTTAAATTATACATACAATAAGAATTGTGGTAAATGATACATAATATATAATTATAAACTACACAATAAAAAATTGACAAGGTAAAGAAAGAAAAAAAAATAATAACAAAAATAATAACCTATAATTAGATTAAGTAAATGGCTTGGTAAAGAAAGTTTAAAATCTAAATGAATAATAAAAGTATACATGGAACACGGTTATATATTATACTGTCTAAGGAAATATGAAGTGAGTTTTTTTAAACTGTATTTGAGTCGGGCAGTCCTTGATATACGAGGGGCGGGAATTCCAGAGTCGAGTGGCTGAAACAAGGAAGGATGAGGAATAGTGAGATGTTCGATGTAGAGGAACAGCTAGAGTTAAATTTTCTCTATCGTGTGTTTAAGTTATGGTGGGAGGATAGCGAATGAAAGCGAGTAGAAATATAAAGGGGTGATGAGGTAGACAAAGTGTTGAATAAGAAGCAGAGGCAATGTATCTTCCAATCGGTGCGAAGACAACATTTCAAATACTGGAGTTATGTTGTCTGATTTACGTAGGTTGTATATAACGTGCACAAGCATTATGAACTCGTTGCAGTCTTGTGATACTCATGTCCATTAAGAGTAAGTCTCAATAATCGAAATGCGGCATAATCAAAGTTGCGACAAGTATTTTTTTCAGTGAAGAAGAAAGGAAATTTTTCAAACGTTTTAGGGAGTGGAAGATTGAATATTTTTTTATAAGTTTCTCTTAAATGAACCTGCCAACTAAGATTTTGGTCGAAATATACACCGAGATTTTTCACGGGAGGTTTAAATGGAATATCAGTTTGATTTATATTTACAGAAATTATCGATGAATAATCAATTTAATGAATGAAGAGCAGGTTATTTTCCATGAGATCAGAAGAGAAATGACAAGAACTTCAGTAACAGTCAGTTTTCCATTTTATAAACAATCACCAATACAATCAATAGAAAAACTCGCTTATAACGTATGTCCAATAGTCATGCTTCACATGGAAAGAGATGTCTGCATCTTGCGAACAAGAGATGGATTGAGATCGTAACAGAACATCTCTGAACTGTATATATCTACAAAGGCGGGGATAGGATCGGCGTGTTTTGGAACTACGCACAAGTACTTCCGTTCCTTTCGACAATATATCAAGTTCGGTCGTGTACGTGGTGGCGTTCTATCACTCGCGAGAGAGGAAAATACTCAAGTGAACTAGACAGATTCACACAACGTGATTAAGTTTTGTGAAGTAAAAGTTTTAATCAATTTCGTATATCGTACTCAACTTTTCATGTTTTGCGGAATGTACGCTCTTATGTTTGCTAATACTGGAGACACCCTTCTACCCTATTCCGACCTTTGTAGATTGATACTTTGTCTTCTGTCCTGTATTTTTGCTGACTTGGTCAATGATTTAGCAGGCCTGCCTTTTACTTCTCGTAATGTTCAGTTGAGAATACCATACCAATCTCCAAATATCCTAATCGGCATTGGTGAACTAGTGCTCGCCTCTGGTTCCAAGAATCACTGGTTCAAACCGAACCGTGGTCGATGGATTGTAAGGGCGTAAAATTCTTCCTTCAGAGAGGAAGTAAACCCGAGACTCGTAAAATAACTTGAAGGCACTGACCAAATTTTATTGAAAATCTTACGACCAGCTATGAAATGCGTCGCTCATGATCTTTGTCGTTAAATAAAATACTAACAATATAATTCCAAACCTCCGGAAGTCGTTGGAAACTTGGGGGGAAATACTACTGCTAAAACAATGAGGGAACTGTTGAAGAAGTGGCTGGATTAAAATAGGTAGGAACAGTAACTACAAATAGGAATGAGGTGCAGAAACAAATTAAACACAGGCTCAACTCTGTGATTAGGCCTATGCATTACAAGGACACATGTCATCCTAACTTCTCTCAAAAAACGTTACACTGAAAATGTATAAAACACTTATTCTTCCAGTTATATTATATGGATGCAAAGAATTTGAGACTAAAGGTCTTAGAAAAAAAAAATGGACCAAAGGGAAATGGACAGGTGAACGGAGAAGATTCACATAACAGTGAGCTACATGATCTCTATGGGAAATCACGTGTAATAAGAACAGTTAAATCTCCTGGACTGCGTTGGGAAGACATGTGGCACGAATGGGGAAAGCAGGTTGACCAAGAATTATGTAGGAGAATAGCATTAACTATGATTTGAGGAACGTAATTCATACAGGGATGATTGGAAAACATTACTTCAGAATAGGGAAGTATGGACAGCTTATGTCCGCGCGGCCAAGAACTTGCGGGTTTGATAGTGCCGGTGAGTGAGTTAGTTAATACGTTTTATGGTGAGGTTATTATTTAAATTGTGAAACGGTGCTAACGTTGAACTTAAAAACAATTAATTTGATCGTAAAAATATTATAATATTACTTAATTGTAATGAACCCAACGTCCACCTGCAATTATATCAAAAATGTGTATAAAAACTTAGATAATAAATGTAATCGTGTGGAATTCCAGTTAAAAATCTAGCACAAAGTGTCGAAATGCCAACGATAAATTGACTCCTTGATACCATGAGACACGTCAGCGTGCGGTTGTGATTGATGAATCTTGTGACTGCAAGTGGAACTCTCGCGGACATTGCCCACACTATTATAAATAACAGATGAATATTTGTTATTAAATAGGTTGAATATACAAGTAACAACTCCAAAACTATAAATTCTCTCTCTTTCTACCTAAGATTAACCTCTCTATTTTACGTGCCCCACGTCACACGGGTTTCACAGGGCCATGACCTGTCGGGGAAGGATTTGAAACTCGGAATGAAACACTTGCTGTTATCTCCGATACAATACCAACAAGACGCCTTTACTCATACATTAATACAAAACTAGGCGACTGTGATGTTGGGCTTTGGAGTTTCCTGACATTTGTCTTTCAGGTGAGGATTTTTTCCTCTTAATTCTGTTAACCATTGTCTGTACATGGCTTGTCGGAAACATTAATTTCCATATATATTTCGTAGATTGTCAACGACAATCTGATAAACGAAAACGAACCCAATACATGTAATCCCCTCTACCAGATCTTCAGTGAAACACCAGTTTTGAATCCTGCCGATGATGGGACAAGTCCCGAAAGCGCTACAGTTAAATAATTAATTAAGTTGAGGAGACGGATCTTTCAGGTGAATATTCCACAATTTTATATTTTAATCCATCATAATGACTACTCGCACATCCAACAACTTTCATACTTACAGGGGACTAGGGAATATAGAGAGGAATTTGTGCTTGCTCCGGGATATGTGCCTAAGTAGCTCAATGATAGAGTGCCAGAGCACTAAGCTCGAGATCGTTGGTTCAAAACCCGGCTCGTGTGCATTTTTTTATTTCCGGTTATGTTAAACATTGCCTACATACCACTGTCTGGAAACATGAATTTCCATATAATACAATATTGATGTTTACTTTTATTGAATTAAAAAAAGATAATAAGATGAATACGATTAGGTTAAATGTATTAATTACACATAGGCCTACCAAAGTTAATATTAACATCACTTGAATATTTCTAGAGAAGCTGTAGAAAGACGCGAATCAAGAGTTTTTCTTTTATATTTTTCTCTTCAACATCAACTTCAGCCATTTCACAGAAATAAATAAACTCAGTCGGCCGCGGTGGACTAATGAGCAAGTTCCTTGACTCTAGTCCCGAGGATCGCGTGTTCAAAACCGGCAAGGGTCTACGAATTCTCTAGGATGGAAAATTCCAAGGAATAAGTCCTCCGGGATGGACTTTAAGCGGTAGGTCCCGAGCTCATAAAAGAACCTCATGACGTCTGTAGGGAAATAACCTAACTAAATTAGCTTGGTCTAATAACTCGTAACAAAGTAGAACCTATAGGACCGTACAGCCAGTAAGTAAGTAGATAAATTCAACAAACCGATGTACTAAACAATTTACCAAAAATAATTAACTAAAATATTTAAATATGCCTTAAATCTAAACACAAGTAACATATCGCATATGATTTTCTTGACAGTTGCCGTATGACCAGAAACCTTCAATGTTAAGACATTCTATTGTATAGTGTGCTCCCCGATGGCAGGTCCTTCGCTGTAATCATAGCATTTTCATGCTATGCTCTGTAGCTTTACTAGGAGATTATAGCGGTGGTAGTTTCCCGTTGCTTTCCACACCGGTGGATGATGATGTACTCTACTAAAACAGAGGCACGGCACGGTTACTGTTGATTCTGCTACACATCACGGAAGCGGCGCGGTGCCGTAATAGTGCTTTTCTTCATTCACTAAAATAATATGAACATACAAATTTTTTTGCCGTGCATCCATAAACCTTCCAATGTGAAAGGAGCCCTAAATTGCTCTGAAAAGGAAGTAAACTACCGAATAAGAACCTAAAATTATTATTCGGTTGTATAATAAATGCAGAACATATCTAAACTATTTTCACAGTTCGTATTTTCCTAAGAGAAAATGGCTGCCGTGGAAGAATGACTCAAAGGAAGTACTTTGACAATTTAAAATAAATAATTTATCAAATAAAGGTCACAGGGAAAAATCCAGGCAAGTCACTTTTTTCCTTAAAATCTAAAAAAAGTATTTTTAGTTGTACAACATCTACACTTCCATGGCTAAACTGTATATTTTACTGTTTCGCACTTCTAAATGATAGTGTGTTCCATGGAGAATCTAATGACACCTCTAATTCTATTTCGACAAAAAAGTGACTTCTGTGGTTCTTTCCTTGTACCCTTCACTGAAGAAGCCTGACCCTTCTCTCTGTAAGAATATCGAGCCTAGCGGAGGAAATTTGTAAGTAGTGCTAGCCCAGAAGGCAGCGTTATTGTATTTGTGTCATGGCTGTACAAAGTGTGATGGGATACAAAATAGTGTTATTATGGAATTAAAAATGATATTTTTGTCTATGATTGTGTTTTCCAGAAATTTTCGCTAATAATGAAGTTGTGGCGCTGGTTCAGTGGCCTCATTTTTCTATTCGTCGCATTTTCGAGGGGCGCGGCGCAGCTGCAGCGGGGTGTAAGTGTAATCAAACATATATTTAGCAGAGGTGGAAACTTCATTAAAAACAAGTGACCACATCCATTTTTTTATTTTTTTTTTACTTTTTGCCTTCATATTTTCGCAATGTTTACTTTCCTCCTTTTCACACAAACACTGGGTACACACGCAAAGATTTAAAATACTTCACCTCACCGGTAATCGAACCCGAGTTCGCGGGAGAGGAAGGTAGGCACTCCACTGAAGAAATGAAGTTCGGTTTTGGCAATTTTTTACAAAAAAAATATTAATTTTCTTCATTAGGCTTTTAGAATTGCTACATTTTTATACTGACCGGGGAATATACGGACCCAGTAACGCCATCCCAGAGGACCAGGTGATTGAATTTAAGATCATCGTAACTTAGAGAGGCTGTTTTCACCTCAGCTGACGACTCCTCTCCAACCGACAGCGCAACTCCGGATAAGTGACCCACATCCAGGTTCTGACATCCGGGCCAGCTGAGGCCTTGATTTATGATAAAACAACAAGTTCTGGATAACACACAGACCCTAATTAAACAATACAGGGAAGTTACACGAGCAATTAAATAACTCCGGGACGGTGGTTTACTGTAGAATATAGTTTTTTGAAGCAGCTGTTCAAGCTGTCTACCACCACGATCATTGCAAACTATAACTAACAGGACTGACACACATGCTCCAGCGTCTAGTGAAACAAATGTAGGTATTTTAGTTGTAAGAATAAAATTGATTTTATGTAATGACGTGCAAATGTACGTAGTTGAGTGTCAGGAAATGAAATGAAAACAGTTGCACAGTGATGAGTAACTATAAACTAAGGTTACTTAAGCCAAACACTTAACAAACACCTGAGTCATCTCGTAAATTTTGTTTCCACTTCATGTATTTATGTTTTTAATTGGTAAGTACAAAGTTAATTCATGAATGCAACGTTATTAGTTTTGTGGTACATTCGTTGCAGTGACGCAGTATTTAGGTGGGCCAAGTGCTCACAAGCCCCCCCCCCCCAAGAAGATTACATGAGGATTTTTGTATTTATTTTTGCGTTATTGTTTGGAAAAACACTCAACATAAACCAAGGGTCGAGAGTAATAGTTACAGTTGATTGTATTAGACTTATTCGAATGTACGCAAATGACACATAGAGTAGGGTGCGGGCAGAGAAACGCGTTTCAGATGATTTTGAAATTCACACTGCATTAAAGCAAGGAGATGCACCTATTCAGTTTTGTACATGCCATCAAGTCCAAGGGACTCGTGAACCATTAGTGGGGTAGGCAAGAGTTGAGCGCCTTGTCGAACTATTTGCTCATCTGTTGGAGCTCGCGAGCTCCGTGCTGGCCCACAACAGCTGCAGAAGGCGTCCCTGGGGGCACACCAGGGCTCGGCTCGGCTCGGACCAGTCCAGAGGGGAGCTACTGTACTGGTTCCTGGCTCGGCCTACGGGCCCGTCGACAAACTGTGGGGTCGCCAGGAGATGAGCACCTGGCTGTACTAAAAGTCTCACACTGTTGGGCTTGTAGCCCTAGCCGGTCTCACAACGGCTGCAGGACACGTCCCTGGAGGCAGAACAGGGGAATGGTCGGTGGATCTGCGACAGCAGTCCTCCCGGCTAGGCTCATGGAGCCCGTGGACCAACTGTGGGGTCGTCAGGATTGAGCGACCTGATGTACTATGTAGCTCAGCAATTCCCAGAACTGCAAACTCCAACACTCTCTCCCTGGGGTGTTGGTTTAAGGACCGTGAACTTGAACGTGGACGCGAACATAGGATAGGGAGGACTAGAACTAGGACTTGGGAGTATGGTCATGACGACCGAGGTATCCCAAGGGGTGGACGGCTGGGCCTAGATGCCATCAAATCTTTAGAACATAGATGGGCGCTTGCTGTGTCATGACTCAATTTGATCGAGTTACTGAATGGTCCTGGTTGCCGTACTTTGAGTCGCAGGGTGCCCAACTCTGCTTTAGAAGATAAAGAAGCCGTACAACTGAATGTTATTAATAAGTTGTTAGTATTTTCTGATGACGTAGTTTATTAGGCTATCACGAGGAGACAGACGTGCACATTCTATTTAGCAACACTAAGAAATTGGGTCTGGAAGTAAACAGTTCAACTTAATATATGGGCACACACAGAAATGCATTATATAATGGAAATGGACAGTTAATGACAAATGAGGAGCAATTTTGAAGAAGTGGCTGAATTCAAACACCTAGGAACAAAAATTACAAACAGAAATGACGTGCAGAAAAATATTAAACAAAGACAATTCTGGAAACACGTGGACTACTATTGTGAGTCCCAACTTCTCTAAAAAAAAGTTAAACTGAAAAAGGAAAGTATTATTCTTCCACTCATATGGATGTAAAACATGAATTCTTGCTTTAAAGGAGGAAAAAAGTATACACGTATTTGGCCCAAAGAGAGACGAAGAGAGAGGTGAATGGAGAAGATCTCATTTCAGTGAGTTACATGATATTTATAGATTTGGTAAAGGCCACGCAAGGGATTTAGAACAATGTCCTTGACGGTCAATCTAGTGGACGAGCCTACGAAGATTGCTGAGTGCTGTAAATTCCCTGCCAGACACGTGCTAACAAAACAATCTCACTTGTAATACTACGTCTGAGTACAGTCAGTCGTAAATTTTAGTGAGAAGGAACGTGTTGCTATTACATTATTAACAATAGTTCTTAATTTTAATATCTTGTACCTTTGCATCCTGTAGTTTTAAATTGTAAGGTGACGCGGATGTAAATAATTTAATAATTTTGAAGTAGGCCTATATTTGAAGAGAAAAATTATACGCTCAGACCGGGACTTGAACCCGGGACCCTTGGTTCTCTAGACCAAGTGCTCTACCAACTGAGCTACCTGAGCAAGTACCGATCTAAACGCAAATCCTTCTCTATATACATTGTAATTCCCATCCACCAAATGCTGTGAAGCCATGCTTCTATCTTGCAAATGGCGGCTCCTTTATTAAGAAGACATATTTGGGAATTATACATTACAGCCAGTACGGCTTTTTCCAAGTTTTTATTATTGATTTCGTACATCTCAATGATGGATAAATCATATTTGAAGAGAAAAATTATACGCTCAGACCGGGACTTGAACCCGGGACCCTTGGTTCTCTAGACCAAGTGCTCTACCAACTGAGCTACCTGAGCAAGTACCGATCTAAACGCAAATCCTTCTCTATATACATTGTAATTCCCATCCACCAAATGCTGTGAAGCCATGCTTCTATCTTGCAAATGGCGGCTCCTTTATTAAGAAGACATATTGGGAATTATACATTACAGCCAGTACGGCTTTTTCCAAGTTTTTATTATTGATTTCGTACATCTCAATGATGGATAAATCATATTTGAAGAGAAAAATTATACGCTCAGACCGGGACTTGAACCCGGGACCCTTGTTCTCTAGACCAAGTGCTCTACCACTGAGCTACCTGAGCAAGTACCGATCTAAACGCAAATCCTTCTCTATATACATTGTAATTCCATCCACCAAATGCTGTGAAGCCATGCTTCTATCTTGCAAATGGCGGCTCCCTTTATTAAGAAGACATATTTGGGAATTATACATTACAGCCAGTACGGCTTTTTCCAAGTTTTTATTATTGATTTCGTACATCTCAATGATGGATAAATCATATTTGAAAGAGAAAAATTATACGCTCAGACCGGGACTTGAACCCGGGACCCTTGGTTCTCTAGACCAAGTGCTCTACCAACTGAGCTACCTGAGCAAGTACCGATCTAAACGCAAATCCTTCTCTATATACATTGTAATTCCCATCCACCAAATGCTGTGAAGCCATGCTTTCTATCTTGCAAATGGCGGCTCCTTTATTAAGAAGACATATTTGGAATTATACATTACGCCAGTACGGCTTTTTTCAAGTTTTTATTATTGATTTCGTACATCTCAATGATGGATAAATCATATTTGAAGAGAAAAATTATACGCTCAGACCGGGACTTGAACCCGGGACCCTTGGTTCTCTAGACCAAGTGCTCTACCAACTGAGCTACCTGAGCAAGTACCGATCTAAACGCAAATCCTTTCTATATACATTGTAATTCCCATCCACCAAATGCTGTGAAGCCATGCTTCTATCTTGCAAATGGCGGCTCCTTTATTAAGAAGACATATTTGGGAATTATACATTACAGCCAGTACGGCTTTTTCCAAGTTTTTATTATTGATTTCGTACATCTCAATGATGGATAAATCATATTTGAAGAGAAAAATTATTACGCTCAGACCGGGACTTGAACCCGGGACCCTTGGTTCTCTAGACCAAGTGCTCTACCAACTGAGCTACCTGAGCAAGTACCGATCTAAACGCAAATCCTTCTCTATATACATTGTAATTCCCATCCACCAAATGCTGTGAAGCCATGCTTCTATCTTGCAAATGGCGGCTCCTTTATTAAGAAGACATATTTGGGAATTATACATTACAGCCAGTACGGCTTTTTCCAAGTTTTTATTATTGATTTCGTACATCTCAATGATGGATAAATCATATTTGAAGAGAAAAATTATACGCTCAGACCGGGACTTGAACCCGGGACTCTTGGTTCTCTAGACCAAGTGCTCTACCAACTGAGCTACCTGAGCAAGTACCGATCTAAACGCAAATCCTTCTCTATATACATTGTAATTCCCATCCACCAAATGCTGTGAAGCCATGCTTCTATCTTGCAAATGGCGGCTCCTTTATTAAGAAGACATATTTGGGAATTATACATTACAGCCAGTACGAAATCAATAATAAAAACTTGGAAAAAGCCGTACTGGCTGTAATGTATAATTCCCAAATATGTCTTCTTAATAAAGGAGCCGCCATTTGCAAGATAGAAGCATGGCTTCACAGCATTTGGTGGATGGGAATTACAATGTATATAGAGAAGGATTTGCGTTTAGATCGGTACTTGCTCAGGTAGCTCAGTTGGTAGAGCACTTGGTCTAGAGAACCAAGGGTCCCGGGTTCAAGTCCCGGTCTGAGCGTATAATTTTTCTCTTCAAATATGATTTATCCATCATTGAGATGTACGAAATCAATAATAAAAACTAGGCCTATATTGTTTTATATAACTCAATGCCTCTCACAGTTTTGAAGTTAAAAGGAGAAGCTGTTCACAGTTAAATTTGGGAGATAATTTTTAATGTTCACGTCACTAATTGGATATAGGAACATTAATAAAGGAAGAACATTTATCTTTATATAATTTCCAATTATTATATTTATATTTTTTTAGGATTACGTGAAAGAGGAAGAAAAATAAAACTTTGTCTTAGTTGTTAACAATGTTTCATACAAATTAATAAAACTCCAACATCTAATTCCTTGAAAAATAAATGCAAGCCGGGTTAATACAAAAAAATATACCTACCGAGAAAAAATCACTAAAACACGTTTTATATGATTCATTAATAAACCAACACACAAAACATACATAATTGACACAATATAAGCCCAAAATAATCACGCAGTTTGAGACTTCCACTTTACCATCCCAATTGAAATCCCATTTAATTATTTTGGGGAGATATTAACATAGTGAGTTGTTAGTAAAAATGCCATTTTTAAATTTAAATATTTGACCAGCCTTATTGGCTAGTGGTCAGAGCTTCTGACTACGGTTCATGGGGTCCCGGGTTTGATTCCCAGTCAGACCACAGGTTTTTTTTCTTAAAGGAAATTATTCATATGGTCGCATATGGTCTGGATTTAGGTTAAGTTTAGATTTAAGGACTCTCCTGGTGCTTCATTATCATTCATCACCAATCATATCTTCGGGCTAACGTAACTCCGCCTTCCAGGCGCCCCAAATTAACAAGTGCATTACAATTCCGCCATGTCAGAAATGTCATAAAGACAATCTGATGGCATTGGTATATATATTGAAAAGCTGTGTCGGTAAAATTTGAACGTATTAGTAAAATGAATGGGAAAACATACTCAATAAAGACAGCGAACGCGAGTACCGGGAAACAGATGGAATCGTGGGGAAAATAATTGAAAAGAATAAAAGTAATGATGAAGAGAGTGGTCATGAAATTTACCAAATGAAACATGGAGATGACAGGTCAGATGTAGAATTAGAAGACTGTTAAAAATTTATATTAAATGTGAAATTGAGGTACTTGTTTTAAAACTTTATCAGACGGCCATCGTTTATAAAAGATACCGTGTACATATATAGTGAATGTACCTTGTCCGCGGATAAAGAAGAGCGTATATTATTTAATAATTAATCTATGATTCTAAAAATGTTTACCAGTGACTCTATTTTCACTAGGGGCGTGTTAGCAATGGTATTTGGTCTTATTTCTACTGGCCGGGCAGTTATCTGGTGAGTGCAAGACTCGCATCTATGCTCCCGTTACAAATTCCATTCGTCAGGATCCCTTACTATGGCTATAATAGCAGTTGAGTCTCGTAGATTGCGAAGGGCAGGACATGTGCCACGAATGGGAAATGAAACGCCTTATAGGAAAAGCAAAGAAAGAGCGGCCAGTAGGTAGGCTGGCCAAGAATGAGGTGGGAGAATAACATTAACTATGATTTGAGGGAAGTATATTATACAGGGGGTGAGTGGAAATCATTAGCTCAAGACAGTGATGTATGGAAGGCCATGATCGTGCCAATGAGTTAGTTAAGTCAGTTGTAGAGTTTTACCTTAAAATTTCCATTTTTTGTATTAAATGTGTGATGTACGATATTTAACAAGAACATGTTGTAAGGACGCGGCCTGCACGATAGTCTGATGTTACGTGCCTGCATGCCATCGAGCATGACCACATCTCATTCTACGTTCATTTAAAATAATATCCGGATAGGCTGTTAATATGAACACGTTTTATATCGGCCTAAGTGATCTAGGGGTTGAGTTCCTTGCCTCTGGTCCCGGCCGGGGACGTTGGCTTTTTTTAGGATGAAAATATCTAAGGGACATGTCGTCCGGGAGAGACTTCAAGCCATGGACCCGAGTCTGAAGATTTTCTGGTTCATGAAAAAACTTCAAGCCTAAATTAGTGCCTCTGATCAAACTTTAATCTACCTTTACCATCAAAGTAATACCTGGTTTCCTACTAGATGTCTTTGAGGCGATTTGCTAACCATATGTCACTCGCTGACATCTATAGGGAAATAAGCGTATCTAAATTAGCTTGGTTAAGTAACTCCAGATGGGGAACACGCTTGTCCCCACGTGTCGTTGTACGGATGTAGACTACACCTTCTATCGACTCAGCCTCTAACAGAAATGAGAGTCGGAGATTAGTCGTCACGCAGAGCTGACACTTCGTGCCGATAGTCTTGAAAGGTGGGAGCCTTAACATCCTACCATCTCGAGGCCTCCTAAGGCCTGTTGTGAAGTCACTTTCATTGACATAAACAATTTGATATGGTTTTGTATGTGTGTATGTACCCTATACGTCCCTTATGGAAGCATGGGTGCTCCATAGCTGGCGTTTCTTGACAAAGCTAATTTTTGTTATGCTTACTTCCCAACATATATCAATGAGTGTCATGTGGTCATCACATCGCATCAAGGTTATGATATTACATCACATGAAGTGGTAAACATGGGCTGACAACCGCCTAATGTGAACATTTAAAGATAGGCTCCTGAAAACCAAACATGTGTTAAACTACAGATCATTTTACGATGAGGGATCTATGTCCAAGAATGCAGTTTGGCTGTTGTGGTAAACATTTTTGGAATTGTAAGTACTCCGATTTGGGGGGGGAGGTATTACGAAGTATAAGGTGTAAAATAATTAATTACATCAAAGGAATCTCATTCATAACTATAACAATCCTGAAATACGTCACACATAAATAAACTCTTGTGACTTTGTTCGGAGATCTCTGTACCTCCAATGGATGGTTTCTGGTGAAATTAGAAGTTCAAAATAAGAACTTGTCTTGTAATTAATTCATGATAACGTGTTTTTGGTGGATGAACATTTTTTACTACCGTAATTAATTAATTAATTAATTTAATTGTGTGCATATCGTTTGCGAAAACATTTCAAAATTAGGCCTAATACGAAGATTGCCTCTAATTATAGTTTATTTTAATAGCATAAACTTCACTTTTCACAATTTTATCATTGGCTTAATTTTTGGTGTGAAATATACTCTGTATTATGTATATATAAAGTAAAGTAAAGTAATCCCACAACAGGCCTCGGGAGGCCCTTGGGGTAGTAGGAGGTTAAGGCTCCCACTGTTTCTAGACAATCGGCACTTGATGTCAGCCGGGTTGTCAGCCCTGCGTGACGGCCGCCTTTACCCCAGAACAAGCGTCTGGTACTCATTTCCGTTAGAGGCTGAGTCGACCCCAGGGCCATAGTGCCGCCAGAAGGTTTCGGTCAGTTTAAAAATCCTGACCCCACCGGGACTTGAACCCTTGACCTTCCGACTTGTAGCGCAGTGCCTTAACCACTACGCTACGGCGTGCCCCTTATGTATATATAGGGTTCTTAAATTGATGTATACGCTTTTTGAAACAATATTTCTCAGCAACTAGGAGTATGGCCCTATCATTTCTCTGGATGTCAGTCCACACCATGCTGCTACTCCTGATAGATTGACGACCTTTTCTTAAAAAAATGTTAGTGGCTTCGTTAGTCCAGTAGGCTCTCTACAGAGTTGTGTCTGTTAACTGTGTTATTAAGTTCATCATCATCATCATCCTTCACGGATTAGGTCTTTGCCTGTTCCGATCTCACATCTATTTAGCCCAGCGCTTTCTTGGTCTTGCCACCTATCTTCGTCCTACAGGATTATACATCAGTGCCATCTTTGGTATCCCATCCTCTGTCATTCTTTGCAGATGTTGTATCCAATTATTCCTGTGTTCTTCTATTTGTTGAAGAAGTGGTTGTACTTTTATTTCCTCTCTAATATTCTCATTTTTAATATATTCTTCTCTTGTACAACCTTTCACAGCCCGTAGGAATCTCATTTCCGCTGCCAGAATTTTACTTTTTTTTCTCCTTCAGGACCTAGGTCTCACTTCCATACATCGCCACTGGTAGTGCCATCGTTGAGTAAAACTTAGCTGCGTATCCTTTCTTACTTTGTTCCTCAGTGTTCGTCTGATTGTTCCACAAATATGTTGAAATTTCTGTATTTTTTATTTATATCTTGTTCTTCTTCATAAGTTATATCGCAGCCCAAATACTGGAAGTGTGAAACCTGTTCCAACACTTTATCTTCTATTACTATTTTTTTTAAGTTTAAATATGGGTTTCTTATAATAAAACAATTTATATCTCGAACATTTTCACTTTGGTCACACACGTTCATGAAGCACTCACAAAATTGAAGCACCTCTCTGGGTCAGCCTCATTTATTGCATCGAGAAGTCTCGGAATTAAAGGCTCCCATTTTTAGATGATCGCAAAATTCCATGACCACTTTCGTTCTCTTTCTTCCTCGTCGCGTCGTACACCGTTCGATCCATATGGTGGAGTTCCACAGTGGCTCGTTCGACTTCAAACACATCTCATATTCTTGCAATTCTTGACCTTGCAGTGGCGTTGTACCAAATTAAACACTCAGATGTCGGTGAAAGTTGTCAGAACTTCCTATTTTTCAATAACATTCCAGTACCCACTTGCGTTTATCGAACAATAACCGCACCGCCATGTTTTTCTTTAAAAACAGACGAGCGCGTTTCTAGGTTTTCTACTGCTTTCTGAATCAAAACCGTACTTCTGTCACATCTCGTTGCTGATAAAAAAATAGTGTTTGAAAAAGTAAGTACGTCAATTTGAGATACTCTGTATAGCCCATTCATTCAAATTTCTAGAAATAATTTCTGATTGAATGTTCAGTGTGCATCTTAAAAGAAACATAGTTTTCAAATTACTCATTTCTAGATTTAATAGTCAGTTGTTTGATTATCTTGCAGTATGTCCACCGCTGTGGTTTCAATATAAAGTTGTTGTCTCGCACGCAGTGAACGGGGGTTTGATCCCCGTTCGGGACAAGTTTCCTGGATGAGATTTATTCTGGGTTTTTCTTTGACTGTGTGATAATTGTCGGAAAAAATTAAATGCCCCAATAATCCCTGAACACCATAATCACCATAACATATTCGCCTTGTTCAGTATGAATATATGAGTGAATGGTATGTCCTCTCTTAAATATTAATGTCTCGAAGATGGTCCCGGTATTGAGCTGATCCCTCATCTATGCTCTCGTGTGGTTAAAAAAGTATTATGCGATAAAGAGTTTAAAAACTCTCCCAGCAGTTGGTACCACTGTATGGCCAGGGTGGCATGGGACACGAAAAGTTCCTAAGGGGAGGGGGGGGGGTTGAATTGAATAAGTAATGAAAGATAACTAATTGAAGATCTTTGAAGTGTGTAATGTTTAAATTGCTCAGTAATAAAAAAACAAAATATGCAAATTAAACAAAATTCCGTCGTTAAAGAACCTGTTAGGCATTTAATTCAGTAACATGACAAAATGCAATTGAACGTGAAATGGGCGTTTTATTACGATTTATTGATCAGCACATGTCCTGTACAATAAGGAAGCTGGTACCTCGGGTTAACGCACTCGACAATTGAATGCCACTTTGTTCGGAATACTGTACGTATCAAAAGAAATCTCGCATTTTTATATAATTTATAATATTTACTCGTGAAATTCTGTTTAAAGAATGCAGATTTTATTCCTTCGTGAGTCGGATAATATTAAATACAAAATTAATTTAGGCCTTCAGCAGACTGTAATTTTGAATGCAGTAGACTATATAACAGTGAGCTATGGGATACCAGATGAAATAAGAACACTTAAGTCTCGTCGAGTCCGATGGGCAGAGCATGTGGCACAAATGGGGAATGAAAGAGGGGCGTGCAAACTTATTGTAGGAAAACTAAACGGAAAGTGCTGAGTAAACAGGCAATAATGATGCGGGAGAATAATATTAACCATGATTTGATGGAGATAAATCATACAGGGGAGGTTTGGAAAACTTCAGCTCAAATTGGAGTGCGTGGAAAACTTATGTCCATGAACTTCCGGGTTCCATAATGCCAATGGATTGATTAGTTAATAGGTTTATTTGATACGAGCGGAGGTTTATCCACCACACATGGATACTAAACGTAGCTTCTGGACTCGTTAAACATACTGCTGTGTAAGTGTATTTTTTCACAAAATTAACATAACAAATAATGTGTTAAATTCAGGAACAAAATAGTTGGAATATCATTTTTGGGTTGTCACCTGGATCCATATTTACCAAGGAGACTTGAATTAAATAATATTTGTATAATGCGTTATGTATATACCCCATACGTCCAGCGTGGGGACACGGGTGGAGTTCCTTAAACAGGCTAATTTAGCTACTTTATTTACCTGCAGATGTCAATGAGTGACATGTGGTTAACACATCTAGTAGCAACCAAGGTATTACTTGGACGGATGAAGATTGGTTAAATCTTACCCAGAGACATTTTCATTCAGGCTTGCGGTTATTTTACGGGAGACTGGAACCCGCGGACAGTGCTTTACAATTGTTAAAATTTGATTGCTGATGATAGCGGCTCATAACGCTGACGTGTCAATTTATCTCGTTATTCAAAACAATTAGAGCAGTTTATGTTGGTTTTGTGGCTTGCGATGTTCTTATCTTGACAGAACACAGACTAAGTTGGAGTGAAAGTATCGTCACAGCTCCTATGAGTTATGTCCTATAGTCCGGTATGATTATTAATAAAAACATACAATGAGTATAAAAAGTGGGTAATTTGATTAATTAATTAATTAATTAATTTTTCTTTAATTGACACTTCGTTCGTTCCACTCTTTCTTGTTAACCATTTTCTCTTAGGGAATTACTAACTGTGAAATCACGTTCTATATTTCTGATACTAATTTGCATTTATTATGCAAACGAAAAATAATTTTAGGTTCTTCTTCTATTTTCGGAGCCATTTAAATGTGTTGTGCACAAATGTACTGGTTACAACTGCTGGGGTTGGTACTGTAAAGTCTTTATAGAGCACTCTACACTCGCTTCTTACTCGTGGAATAATGACTACACTTGTATGTTTGAATACTTTCATGGCTCATGTAGCATGCAATATAAATGTTTTTACACGCTTTATATTAGCTTCACCTGTATCTGTCCATCATTGTATTTCACCCACTTCGAAGCATTGGATCGACTTGAAACTTTGTATACTTGTAAAGGACCAATGACAATACAATAATTTCATAAATGTTCTCTAAAATCCTAACCAAAATCACCAAAAAAATAAAATAAAATAAAAACCGGTATAATAGGTTGCGGACTTATCAACCATTTAGTCAATCGTTATAAGAGCTAAGTTGGTAGAGCGGTAGACCGTAGTGGCATATAATTTCAGTAATCCACAGGTCGCTGGATCAAATCCGGCCCGGAGGATTTGTTTAGAAGAGTATTACTTTTAGCTCATACTACAATAGTACTGAATTTTAAGATATTTACATTTTTATCTTATTCTGTAAAATATTAAAACTAAAAATAAAAAATAAATAATAGTTTAAAAAACTAAAACAACACGCTTTATCAGAAAACCGAACTAAAAAATGAAAAATAGTTTTAATTTCCAACACGCTTGGGATAAAATTAAAGTGGTCAACAAAAAAAATCATCTCCAACACATTTAGAATAAAACTAGAGTTATCTACAAAAAGAAATAATTTTACCATCAAAAGCGTGGGGTGCTTTTCATGGTTTTTACATTTTCTTCTTAGAGACTTTACTTTTACCAAATATCTGTTTATTATCAAATATATTAATTTATATAGAGCACTCCACGCTTTTGATGGTATTTTTTTGTAGATAACTCTAGTTTTATTCTAAATGTGTTGGAGATGATTTTTTTGTTTACCACTTTAATTTTATTCTAAGCGTGATGGAAATTAAAATTATTTTTCATTTTTTAGTTCGGTTTCCTGATAAAGCGTGTTGTTTTAGTTTTTTTTAACCATTATTTATTGTATATTAATGTTAAATGTACCATAAAAGTATGAAAAATGTATTTTATATTAATTATGTTTGTCGATTGACAATATTTCACATTTTCAATAAAAAATGTTTAATTGCACGATCACTTTTTACGCTCGCTGAAAATTAACTTGAAGCCTGAAATAAAATGTCCCTGAACTAATTTTTTTCGGACTTCTATGCTCTGAATTGTGATTCTGTTTACCTTAGCTATTAAAGAACGGCCTTAAATGAAACAAGCTACGTGCTACCTAACTTGTAGAAATGATCTGACCTGCGTAGTTTTAAGTAGGAAGCCGCGAGGCCTTGAAATTTTTTAAGAAAGCGCTCAAGATCAGAAGCTGTACTACCAGTTATTGAACTGAACACCGTAACTTTGGTTCCGAAGAGATGACAGGACATCTGCCAACTTCAATGTTTATGTCCGCACTCAACGGGGGGGAGGGAGAAAAGTGTTTCTAATCGGTAGATTGAAAAGGAAGGTCCCATCTCGTAGCCAGCGCGATAGCTGAAATCAGACCTCCGGATTTTAGTTTAATCAAGAGCGCTTCAGTCGCTGAAATTTGAAATTCCGCAGAAACTGCAAATTAACTGGTGACTAGTGACTCCCGTTGGATAGTAGGCACCAGGGATATTTAAAAAGTGCGTAAAACGCACGCACATTTGTAATGAAAACGAATATATTAGGTTTATTTGTCGCCAGTTACAGTATAACAGCTGCTGAGCGTTTTATGTTATTACACGCTTTATATTAGTTTCACCTGTATCTAATGTAATGGAATCTTTGAACACGATTTTCACCCAATTAAAACATTGGATCGACTTGAAACTTTGTATACTTGTAAAGGACCAATGGCAATACAATAATTTCATTTTTTTGCTAAAAATCCTGGCCAGAATCATCAGAAAAAACCGGTATAATAGGTTGCGGACTTATCGACTTTTTAGTCAATCGTTGTAAGAGCTCGGTTGGTAGAGCGGTGGACTGTAGTGTATATAATTTCAGTAATCCATAGGTCGCTGGTTCAAATCCGGCCCGGATGATTTTTCTTTTAGAAGAGTATTCCATCCATACTAATTCTGCCCGAGGGCAGGTCCTTCACTGCAATCATAGCATTTTCATGCTATGCTTGCAGCTTTACTAGGGAATTGTAGGTGTGGTAGATTCCCGTTGCTTTCCACACCGGCGAAGGATGATAATGATGATGATGATAATAAGGATGATGATGATGGCCATATGATTTCGGGGACCATTTGGGTCTTAAAGTTTTCCTAACATTTGTCTGACAGGTGAGGAAAAACCCCGTTAAAAACCTCACCCAGAAAAACTGCCCCGACCGGGGATCGAATCCGGGCCAGCTGCGTGACAAGGCAGCACGCTACCTCGAGACCACAGCGGTGGACTAGAAGAATATTAAGCAATTAATATGACAATCAATTAAACTAAAAATAAAAATAAAAAATAATAGTTTAAAAAACTAAAACAACACGCTTTATTAGATAACCAAACTAAAAAATGAAAATAATAATTTTAATTTCCAACACGCTTGGGATAAAATTAAAGTGGTCAACAAAAAAAGTCATCTCCAACACATATAGAATAAAACTAGAGTTATCTACAAAAATAAATAAATAAATAAATAAATAATTTTACCATCAAAAGCGTGAGGTGCTTTTTGTGGTTTTTACGTTTACTTTTACTAATATCTGTTTATTATCAAATATATTAATTGATATAGAGCACCCCACGCTTTTGATGTAATTTTTTTTTGTGAACAACTCTAGTTTTATTCTAGATGTGTTGTAGATAATTTTTTTGTTGACCACTTTAATTCTATCCGAAGCGTGTGGGAAATTAAAATTATTTTTCGTTTTTTAGTTCGGTTTTCTAATAAAGCGTGTTGTTTTAGTTTTTTTAAACTATTATTTATTTATGTGTATAGGAGTGAAATTTGAAGTACTTTTTAAGAAGCGTTCCATTAACAAACATGTTAAGTTATGAAGCTAACATACTTGTATTTTTCAGTGTCCTGTGTTTCGTATTATGGAATTTCCAGTCAATATATATAATAATAATAATAATAATAATAATAATAATAATAATAATAATAATAATAATAATAATAATAATATAATATAATAATAATAAAATAAGAATAATAATAATAACAACAATAATATCAGTATCAATAAGAGTAATAAGGGATTAAATTAAACAATGAATCTAAAATTGCCTCACGTGCTTCTATTAATTTAAAGTTTACTACCAAAACAACAATGTGTTCATGCAAATATTGACCCACATTCAAACAACACAAGCCGCTGTGAAAAGTTGTATTTCGGCCTGTGTCTGATGGTATGGAAGTGTTTAAAATATTCTATTTACATAAGCCAGCACAGTAATGGTATCCGATTCCATACACGTCACTGATCTTGATTGCATTAATTACAAAGAGAGCATTTCCGGTACCAAAGCTGCAACTTATTAATATGCGTGCCGTGTTGCAATTAAGCAGAACGATGTGGGAATTACTGTAAATTTTAAATGTATTTCTATACAATTATTTAAAAGTAGGCCTAATTAATATTGCAACAGTAATAATTGATTGTAAGTAAAATTTGAGGATTAAGGTTTTCTTGATTACGTTATAATTAAAATAAGACGTCGAGAAGCTTAACTTATCCACACAAATCATCATTTATCCTTGTCAACATTGTGCTTCTGAACGGACAGTTAATGACAAATGAAGGGCATTTTGAAGAAGTGGCTGAATTAAAATATCTAGGAACAATAATTACAAACAGGAATGAGGCGCAAAAAGAAATTAAACATGGAAACGCGAGCCACTACGCATTACGTGGACTCTTTGTCGTCCCAACCTCTTTCACAAAACGTTAAACTGAAACTATATAAAAACTCTTATTCTTCCAGTTATATGATATGATTGCGAAACATGGACTCTTACTTCAAGGGAGGAGACAAATTGAGAAGGAACGTTCTAGGGCCAAAGAGATAGAATAGACGGATAATGGATAATATTACATAACAGTAAGATACATGTTGTTTATGGAAACCAGAAATAATAAGAACCGTTAAATATTGTAGACTGCCATGGACAGGACATGTGGCACGAATGAAAAATGAAAGAGAGGCATGGAAACTTCTTGTAGAAAAACCAAAGGTGAAGCGTCCATTAGGCAGGCTAAGAATGAGGTGGGAGAATAACATTAACCATGATTTGAGGGAGGTGAATTATGCAGGGGATCATAGGAAAACGTTAGTTCAGAATAGGGATGTATGGAGGGCATATGTCCGCGCGGCCATGAACCTCCGGGATCGATAGTGAGAGTGAATTAGTCCGTCCACGGGTTAAGATTGCGGATGCTCAATCATCAATCACTTGTAGTTGTTTGTTTACTTGGTATGTGATACTTGGATATTCATTTTCCATAGACACTGTAAATCAATTGACAGTGGATTTTCTAGTCACGTCAGTCGGTTACAATGCTCGCTTCTGGTTTCGTGGTTCACTTGTTTAAACCCGCTCGGGTTCAATGGATTTGTAAGTGCCTACAAATCCCGAGCATAGTTTCCTTCCGAAAATAAGTAAACCTGTGGGTCCCGTGTCGTGGATTCACGGCACTAAAAGAACCTCAATCCGAAAAAAAGAAGCGTCTGACCAATATTTGTCGGGCCTTTCACGCCTGGATTTGAATTACGACATTAATGACCTGTGCTGTTATAAGAGCGTCGTTAAATAAAATATTATCAGCTGTCTCAACATGATAACCTCTTCAACTCGTAATTGGTAGGAATCTTCCTTGAGGTTAAATGTGAATCAAATCAATACTAAATACATTCCCATTTATGATAGGTTCATATGTTTCTGAAAGAGTTGAATGATTCGTTTATCTTATTAATTCATCTCATTCATTTTGAGGGTTTTCTGCAACCAATCTTAGTGATTAACATGAATTAAATAAATAAATAAACAAATAAACAAATCTAAATGACTACGGACTTCTAGACAATCAGATTGCAACAAACATTCACAAATTTCCTTTAATTAATGTTCTCGACCGTTCTCTATAATCTATCTATCTTCGGGTTTTTACAGCTGCAGCCGTCTACCCGTGCCAAACTTCCAAAGCCTACGATCTTGGGCATCTTCAATGCTTAGCCCTCTTGCTTGCATTAATGTCTTCATGTTTTCCTTCCATGTTAACTTAGGTCTCCCTCTTTTCCTCCTTCTGGTCGGATGCCATTGATATAGTTGCTTTGGCCATCGCTCATCTTCCATTCTTAAAAATGTCCTAACCAATTTAATTCCTTCTCCTCAATTCTTTCAATGATGCTTTCTTTTGTTTCCATTATATTTCTAATTTCCTTATTTGTGACATGTTAGAACTTGACTTGCTGGCACTTTTGCGTAAATAATCCATTTCTAGAGCTATTAGTACTATTCTTGTAGTAATTATTAATTGTCCATACCTCACTTCCATACATTGCAACAGATTCCACCAATGTTTTACCAATATATTTTTTTGGTGTCTTTCCAAATATTCTTATCCCACCATATGGAATTTGACAATATTATTTTGCTATCAATTCAATTCTATGCTCTATGTTCTCTTTGCCTATACCTTCAATGTTATCCATAATTATTCCCAAATATTTTGTTTGTTTCACTTGCTTTATTTGGATATTTCTTCTTCCAATATTATTTTTTTTCTTTCATTGCTATTTATTGCCAGATATTATGTTTTTTTGTAAATTTACTGTGAGACCCCCATGATTCATATGTGTTTTTCAACCTTTTTATCATGAATTCCATATCAAATTTGTCTTGCGCTAAAACCAGTTGATCATCAGCAAATTGTAATGTCAGCAAAAATCTGTTGCCTATTGGGATACCCATACCTTTGCAGCTTTGTTTCCATTCCGTTAATATAAATTCTACATAAATATTAAATAAAATTTGTGATAGACTGCACCCTTGTTTCAATCCCTTTGTGGTTTTTATAGGATTAGATATTATATTTCCAATTTTAACATAAGCGGAGTTATCTTTATAAATTTGTTTAATAATTTCCATTAGGTTTCTATCAATATTGTATTTCTCTAATACTTCCAATAATTTGTTCCTCGGAATTGAGTCCATAAGCTTTCTCTAAATCTATCATTGTCAAATGGGTTTCTTCTCCAACTGCAGTCCGTTTTTTCAATTAACTGTTGGATTGCAAATATATTGTCAACACATGACCTTCCCGGTCTGAATCCATTTTGATATTCTCCTCCTATTTTGTCTTTAATATCTTTTTGTAACTTTGTTTTTAATAACTTCGTAAATATTCTATATAATATGTTATTTATACTTAGTCCTCTGTAGTTTTTTGCGTCTCTTCTATCACCCTTCTTGTATATTGGTACAATGTAGCTTATTTTCCATTCATCAGGAATCTTCTGTATTGCAATGCACTTATTAAACAAGTGCCTCAATCTACCTATTAAATTTTTAATCCATCGTTATTAATATACTTCTAAATGTAAAGTTAGTATTGAAATTAATTCAAAGATACAAGCTGCCAGTAGATGCTGCTAAGGTCTAATTACTTACTTAATTACTTACTCACTGGCACTATCGAACACGTAGGTTCATGGCCGCGCGGACATAAGCTCTCCATACATCCCTATCCTGAGCTAATGTTTTCCAATCATTCCCTGTATAATCTACTTCCCTCAAATCATAGTTAATGTTGTTCTCCCACCTCATTCTTGGTCTACCAACTGGGCGTTTTCCTTCTGTCTAATTACCTTATTCAAATCCAAATTACTAAGTTGAAAAATAGAAATTCAAATTTATAAGACTGTTGTACACGTCCTGTGGTGTTATATGGATGATGGTGCGGGACACTGTTTCAAGTAGACTGCAATATGCTACATATGTTTGAAAGGAAGATATTTGGACTAGAGCTAGAAAATAGTGCCTGGAAAATCCGATGAAATGAGGAATTGTATCTATTTTTTTTTTTTCATTAACGCAGTTAACCCTTCTCACCTTATAGGTTCTTCTACGTGCCACACGACCTGTTAGGAGAGGGTTTTTAACTCTGGATCACATAATACTTTTTTGACCACACAAGGACATGGAGGGTCTCCCCGAGTGAGTGATCAAGGCCTCCTCCGAGATAACACAACATTAAGACGAAATAAACCATTCACACACATTCACACTAAACATGGTGATTATGATAAACGGATGATGTTTGGGTACCAATTGGGCCTTAAATTTTCCTCACGTTTGTCTTACAGGCGAGGAAAAACCACGAAAAACTATCATCTAGAAAATTTGTCCCGACCGCAGATCGAACCCGTGCCCGCTGCGTACGAGGCAGCGTCGCTACTCCGAGACCACAGCGGCGGACATCAATTTTTCAAATAACCTAAATTAACTACAGCTATTCGAATAGGCAGACTACGCTGGGCAGGACATGTACAGTGCATGACTGATGATGAAATTCCAAAGAGATTAATAAATGCAATGCCACTGGGAAAATAAAGAACAGGAAGACCAAACACACGATGGATTGATGATATAACAAATGACACTAGAAAAATGGGAGTAAAGTATTGGCTGGCTAAGGCAGGAGGCCAGGACTCACAATGGGTTGTGTCGATGATGATTGACTCGTATTTTCGTCGCTGAGTTATTCTGCATTCTGATGGATTCGTCTGGCTGTAGTTTATCTACGAGTAGCATATCTAATATAATTAATACGCACAGTGTGTCGTGTAATCTAACTTATAAGTGGTTTTATTTCTCTAGAAGTTAGATCACCAGAGAAGGTGGCAAAAATCCAAAAATGAGAAAACTTCATAGACAAGTCCCAATAGGAAAACCTAACCCAAAGAAGACCTCTATGAACATTAACAACCTAACCAAGTTAATCTGTCAAAAATGTTGTGGGCCTACGGTATATCTATTTTTCTACAATTTCATTTCAAATTGTTCTCATGATTTTTTTACAAATTCGTTGACCTTAGTAGATAGGCCTACCGGCAATAACAATGACAGAAAAGTAATCATCGTCTTGAAGGTATGGGCCTGTTAGCCCGTTCCGCTCCCCGCTGCATAATATGTTACAGGTCGTCCTTCCAACGTCGTTTCGGTTTTCCTACATTTCTTTGACCTTCAGGTTTATAATGAAGCATCTGTTTTGATAAACGATTATTTGGCATTCTTTGTACATGTTCAAGCCAATTACATTTTATTTCTGTATATTCTCTATAATAAAATAAATATATGCCTCAGTTGTCTAAGGGCTACTTTCTTTGTCTCTAATCCGAGGGTCGCGAGTTCAAGTCTGGCTGAGGTAAAAGGACTTTAAACCATGGATTCAAAGTTTGAAAATGTTCGGGCTCGTAAAGCTGAAGCCTAAATTAGAGTCGCAGAGCAAAATTGAATCGGTCTTTCTCATGCAAGTAATACTGGGTGTCACATTAAGCCGATTAGTAACTAACTACTTGACTATGTAGGAAAATAAACGTAACTAAATTAGCTTCTTTAAGTAACTCCCCCAAGGGAGAACCCTTGCTCCACTTTTGGATATACGGGTATAAACAAACATTGATTGATCTCCGTTCTTCGCGGTCGGGACATAAGTGTTTCTGAACCAGGCTAATTTAGTTCCGCTTATTTCGCTATAGATTTCATTGAGTGACAAGTGGTTCATCTCGAGTAGACATATGGTAAGAGAGTTACTTGGATGGTTTATTATAGGGGGAAAAAAAAGTATATATATATATATATATATATATATATATATATTAACGCTGTAGCGACAACAATTTTTTTCCCCCCAGAAGTAATCTCGGCGCGATTGCGAGTATACACAACAACTTATGTCCAAATATTTCCCTAGTCAACTTTGCTCCCAAAATATGTCTAAACCACATGTCATGTTTTACTAAAGAAGTGATAATTTTCTCATTTATAGTCAGGACAAATAAAATACAACATATCCCGTTTATTAATATAAATGTTCAACTTGTCAAACAGAATAGCAATAAATATAATTATTTTTAAATGTACAACTTCGAAATACGGATGCATAATGTATACCTGTCCACCGCTGTGGTCTCGAGGTAGCGTGCTGCCTTGTCACGCAACGGGCCCGGGTTCGATCCCCGGTGGGGGCAGTTTTTCTTGGTGAGGTTTTTATCGGGTTTTTTCCTCGTCTGTAAGATACATGTCAGGAAAACTTTAAGGCCCAAACGGTCCCTGAAATCATATGGCCATCATCATCATCATCATCATCATCCTTCACCGGTGTTGAAAGCAACGGGAAGCTACCACATCTACAATTCCCTAGTAAAGCTGCAAGCATAGCATGAAAATGCTATGATTGCAGTGTAAGACCTGCCCTCGGGCAGAATTACTATGGATGGATGGAATGTATATGTATACCCCTTACGTCCGTCTTAGAGACATGCGTATTCCCCTAGCGGGAGTTTCTTGACTATGATAATTTAGTTTCGCTTATTTCCCTACAGTAATTTTCAAGTAGACCCGGCAGGTTAAAAAGTAGCCGTTTTATGAATAAAGTGCTTGTGTAATGCATTTTTTGGGCGTGCCAGCAGTATTAGTTTTTTTTTAACATTTCTCTTTAACACCTCAAGTCATTCGTGTCGCAATTCAAAGATGAGCATGAAAGATCCCACAAATTTTGTTCAGAGGTCTCATATTTCAGGCTTGAGTTTCTTTTACATCCTTAAATCTGAAACACGCGTCCCATGACTTGAATTCCCTTCCAAAGAAAGTCATGCTCAGGAATTTTACGCCCTAAAAAAACATTGATCCGGCTGGTTTTGAACCCGGAAACTGCGGAAATAGAGGCGAGATGGTAATCACTAGTACATTAGGACCGACAGTTCGTTCGACTGCGGTTTCTCAAGAGGCAAAGTTTTTATTTTCATAGTTCCCGCTTAATTTCTATGTGGGGAAATTCTTGGGATATTTTATGTAAGGACAACAGAGCCGCCTGGTTACACTAATTAAATATGGCACCACTCAGCTGTTTTGAAAATAAAATGCCATGTATGATTATTTTGGTCAAATTTGAGTGAATTATTGTATTGTGTTACTTTTATTGTAATTATTTTAACATGCATAAGTCAGATACTAGTGCTACAATAGCTATATATTGGGTTATTAGTGGTCCCACATTTTTAATAATACAGTACCTGTATTTAAGAAGCCGGTAAACATTACGTTGAATACCGATGTTCTGAGATAAAAATTGTAGCGCTGTTAACGATACAAAATAGAGTTCATCGGAAAACAAACTGAATCAAAGTAAACAAGTACCTGAGGATAGATGTCAGTGTCACAATGTTGTAGTGATAGCAACCAGTGGTAAGTTGTGGAAGTTGTAATTTTTTTCCCCCTGAAGAACCAAAATTAGCATACAGATAATTGTTGGCCAAAGGCCAATTACACGAGAAACAGTGGGGGTATGGAATTATAAAGGTGCAAAACAAATATTTATGAGGTATTTGGGCTAAACGGTACTTTATCTTACCCTTGGTTTTTCAGTTTATTCTTGTAAACTGTAGCTCTTTTTCTGTATTTACTAACATTTTTTTGTGATATTTTAAACTTTTTCGAACAATTTTTATAACTTTTTTACAATTTTTAATTATTTATTTAAATATGCAAAACACTAACTATATGACACTGTTAGACAATATTACGATGCTGACTGCTATTTTCTCCAAAGAATATATTACTTAGTCTATGATTTTCTCTCCTCTTCTAATGTTGCACCCAGCAATAATCCACTAACCCACTGGTGGGTTATTGCTGGTTGCCACGATCACTATTTTTATACAATTGAAATATATGGAAAACTTCTCTTTGTTTTTAATGTACTTCCATTTGTAATAAATGTTTGGGAATTTATTTCGAAGGTATACAATTGAAATATATGGAATAACCCACTTCAGAAAATAATGTGCATGTAATTTAGATAAGTTAGGAAGAGAGAAGTTAGTGTATATTTAGTTTTAATAAACATCTGGAATTTATTTCGAAGGTATACAATTGAAATATACGGAGTAACCCACTTCAATTAAATGAACACTGTACAGTAAATAATAGGCACGCAATTTATTTTGTTACATTAGGAAGAGAGAAGTTACGTACATCAATTTTTAATAAACGTTTGGGAATTTGAACATTATAAATACATTTCATTAAAATAGATTTGGGGATTTATTGCAAAGATTGGTCATACAAATTTCACAGCGACGTGCTGCCATCTAGCAAAAGCTGTATAAACTTCAGTACGGCTTCCGACAGCGATAACCCACTAGGCAAGGATAATAATCTATATATGACGAGCAACGATAACCCACCAGGCAAGGATGATAATCGATATGTGGTTTAATGTTGGGTTATCGCTAGCTCTTTAAACTCTGACGCATGCACACTGTTGTTCTATAGGACTTAGAATATATATTGGGTATGGTAAAGTACTGTTTCTCCTGTAGGCCTATTTGTTTAGCTGATGGTGACTGTAAGACTAATAAAGCAATTGAAGAAAATGAAATTGTGTAGTGAAGTAATTGAAGAGGTGATAAAAGATCCATTCAAGTCCACTATTGGTCAAAAATGTTTTTTTGACAGATTCTGCACCAAGAAACCATTTACTATCATATAAGTTCAAGAACGTTCAAAATATCTCACTTTAATTAATAGCTCCTATAATGAGCATTGGCAAATATTTGTTTTCATTGTTACCAACCGAAGCTTAGAGAGTTAACTTTTCTTGCTATATTTGTATTTGTAAAATAAATTCAATACAGTAGTCACAGGAATGTTTAATTTTGAATTGTCCTGTATTTATGGGAAAATGTTATTGCTTGTCAAAATATTTCTCCATCTATTTTACTTCCATTCCTGTAGTTGCGAGATGCTTAGTATGGATTTGCTTGACAGGTGTTGGAGGCGCCACTTATAAAGTATAATTTCATTCTGGGAAATGATGAAGGTGTGGCCCCTGCAAGTGTTGTGCCTGAAACTGCACGCACAAGCAACCAGGTAGATGCAGAAACCAGTTTTGACTACAGGGATGACGAGGAGGATAGTGATGAAGCAGACGATGAACTGGAAGGCAGGAGGGTTGGAGGTGGTGGTGGTGGTGGTGGCGGCGGCAGAGGTAGAGGTACTGGTGGTGGTGTTGGGGGAGCAGGAGGAGGAGGAGGAGAAGGAGCAGGAGGTCGTGGCTGGGGCAGCACCGGGGGTGGCAGCAGTGGAGGCAAGTGGTCAGCATCTGGGGGCGGTGCACCATCGGAAAGCTACACTACACACGTGTACACAGAACCAAGCGATGTTGCCACTACTGAGCAGAACGTACCAAGCACAGCATATCCTATGACAACTGGCAGACCTCAGCCACGCACCACAATGACGACTACAACCCCAGCTCCAAGCCCAGCAGAAGACCTGGACGGTATGTTGTCATGACACACACACAGCACATAGTATATAGTTAAAGTGAAAGTATGGGTTACAATAAATACTAAAGATTTTAGTGGCAATACTTATGGTGGAGAAATAAGTTAATTTTAATCATTTAATTTTATCACAAAATGTATAGCAAAATTGTAGAACATTGTCTTGCATATATGCACAAAAATGTGACAAGGAGAGGTAATATAATATAACCCCATGCTCACATTGTCTCCATTGCATGGAGACCTTCACATAACACAGTAGAATATTTTTAGTAAAGAAAAAGTACTCTGTTATTTTAATGAATTTTGTTTGTTACTCTGTGTAACATTACATGAGTAGTAGTAATTGCTATCACTCCTCTTGGAAGCATAGTGCCTTGGTGAAAGCAACCACCTGAATCATCCTTTTAATAAATTCTTGACTTCACTCCAGCTTACCCCTGTTATTACTGTGTTTCGCAGTGTAATTTTTGGACTTCTCTTTTCCTAGGCAATCCCTATGGATTCCATTCCAGAGCTCACACTGTCCAGTTTTCTTCTTAGAATGTGTCCAATCCATTTCATATACAATATTTAATCTCCTTCCATATTTCAATTTGTGATGTTGTCTTCCATAATTCTTCGTTTGATGTGGTTTTTCCAGATTCTCAAAATATATCTCAGGCATCTGTTTACATAGACCTGTAATTTTTTATATAAAGCAGATGTTTCTTCTCATGCCCATACAGTCTTAATTTAGTTCTACTTGGGATCTCCATATGGGTGACAGTTGTGACAATACAGCTTTTGATTTTTCTAATTCAGGCCTTAATATATTCCTCTGAGCCTCGGTTTTTTATTTTTTTATTTGTGCTTCACAAGAACATTATTTCATTGAAATTATTTAGCAGAGAGTATTTTATTTTATTCAAAATATTGATTGTAGTTTAAAGTGACAACTCACTGGCTCTATCGAACCTGGAGGTCCATTACTTTGTGAACATAAGCTCTCCATGCATCCCTATTCTCAGCTAATATTTTCTGATCATTCCCTGTGTCATTGACTTCTCTCAAATAATTGTTAATTTTTATGCTTGGTCTCCTACTAGGTGTTTTTTCTGTGGTTTTCCTATAAATAGTCTGCTTGCCACATGTTTGCCCATCATAGTCTTATTACATCTGTTTCCCATAAAGATCATGTAGTCTTCTCCACTCACCTATCTGTCTCCCTCTTTGGTCTAAACATTTTGCACGAGAACTTTATTCTCAAATACTTATACTATTTTCTCCTCCCTTAAAGTAAGAGTCCATGTTTCAAATCCATCTCATTCTTTTAGAAAAGTTTGGATGACCAGATCCTCTGTAATGCAAAATAGCATATGTTTCCGATGTTCAGCCTAGTTTAATTTTTTCTGTGCTTTGTTACTGTTTGTGTAATTATTGTTTCTAGTTATTTGAATTGAGTCAGTTTAACATTTACCTCATTTTTATTAACTGTTCATTTCCATTATGTAGTGTGTTTCTATGTAACTATGAGATATAAAATTGGCACCTGGTAAGTCAGTCATCCTCAACTAAACTATTAAACTTAATCACATAGTTCCAATATGGAGGCCTTTCATAAACACTGTTTCATCTTCTGCATTTTAACTGGTACTGATGTTGTTGTATTAAGTTGTACAACGGGTTTATGTCTGTGGGTATGTTCTCATTGAGTAGGTCTGTATTCTTTGCTTCTTTTAGAATCTCTATATTTCAAGGATGCTGATCCTGTTGTTATTATACTCCTTGAAGATATAGAGATTCTAAAAGAAGCAAAGAATACAGACCTACTCAATGAGAACATACCTGCAGACATAAAACCGTTGTACAACTTATTCAACAACATCAGTACCAGTTAAAATGCAGAAGATGAAACATTGTTTTTGAAAGGCCTCCATATTGGAACTACTTGATGAAGTTTAATAATTTAGTTGAGGACGACTGACTTACCAGGTACCTCAAAGGTGCTTTAATATGAATATTAAAAATGTTGACTATGTAACCATATATATAATTTTATTATTGTTTACTTCCAGCCCAAATTTCTTGGTGTTGTTCAATGGAGTGTGCATGCTGGCCCTAAGTATCTCCTCACTATCATGTAATATACTATATCATAAACATATACTGACAGTTTATTAATTCCATTGAAGTTGTACACCTTTATCTTCTAAATGTTTGATGTTGCTTCATGCATCATAATTCCAAATGACTGTTTGTTTTCATCTTCTCCAGCTGATGTTACATAAACTACTAACAGTGTGTCTAGTGCGGCTTGTCTTGTGTTTGAGCTATATTTTGTAAAGAATAATTGAATGGTATTAAGTACATTTGTTTTGTTTCTTACTTCAAACTGAAAGTTTACTTGGGAATTACAAAGAGGGGACTTGGGGATTAAAGACAGGAGAATTTGTACTTGTTCTGGGAGTTGCACCTAAGTAGCTCAATGGTAGAGCACCAGCACAAAAAGCTGGAGATCTTGGGTTCAAATCCTGACTCAGGTGATATTTTTCACTCTAATTATGTTGAAGATTTACTTGTCAGATATTTTTGCTAAGACACAAACATTTAGAAATTTAAATATCTGACTATCCTGGTGTTTCTAGGTTTAAGCATCAATGGGATGTACGATAACGTAATGGTTTATGATATGGTGCACAGGCTGAAAGATCGCAGTTCTATTATAAATGGTAAGAAACTAGAGAATATAACATGTTATGAGATATATTGTCAATAAATAACCCAAATGTCGAACGACTCTTTTTCTTAATCTAAGTTATTTGTGATGGGTATCAGCAGCGATTTTGTCATCTGCATTTTCAAAATATTGTCACTATTTGCAGTGGCATTGGCACAGGTTGTATTTTGTTAATTTAATCTCACACCAGTCTTAACAAAAATTCCAAATCATCTTTATTTGATGCACAACCAATCTCTTTAAAAGCTAATAAGATTTTAGTGCTCTGACACAGTTTATCTCATAGTTTCTCGTTACATTCTCACTTACATCACTCTGTTCAGTATTCACAGGCCCTCGCGACTCACTGAGTGATGCTTTTATATGTGAGGATGAACAATCTGGAAGCCCTGTCTTAACCTCTTCTGAATAGAATCACAAAAAGCCAATCTTTCCAAAAAGCAAATCATAGATGGATCTGGAAGTTTCCAGCAGATCCAGCCAACTCATGAGTTGTCAGTTCACAAATCCCCTTCTACCATATAAGGCAAGACTTGATTCCCATAGTCACCTGCCCAACATTGCATCACAATATTATATCTTATTATGATTGTTTGCTTTACTAATGTTACATTACTAGCACATTCACTTCAACATGTCATTGTCTAACAATAATTGCTCCTGAATTATCTTGACAATGGTTTACTGGTTTTAAGGTATTCAAGCATTCTCCAGTTTGTCCAACTTCTATTTCAGTTCATTACATTTCATACAACTTGATAGAAGGTTTTCTCTCCTGACTATAGCACCAAGAGTATGGCTCTTACAGTTTTCACAAAGCTGTGTAAATAAGAAATACATTATGGTGAAATCAAATGTTTCTTACCTCTCCTCATATAAATTTTCTAAGTTGATCGCGATTTCGAGACTATAACCGTCTCATCATCAGAACTTTGTTGGCGACTGGTGTTATGTCGATCAGAAGAAACTGTTCTTCTTCCCTCTGTTGAAGAAGAAGAGTTTCTTCCGATCGACATAACACCAGTCGCCAACAAAGTTCTGATGATGAGACAGTTATAGTCTCGAAATCGCGATCAACTTAGAAAATTTATATGAGGAGAGGTAAGAAACATTTAATTTCACCATAAATTAAACCTCATAGTGATTAATTCCTATAAAAGTTAAAAGAAATACATTAGGTTCATAGTAGGTTTTTTTAATAAAAAGGCCGACATACAGTTTTTAACAACTGACTTATTTTGTAATATCTTGTTTTTGTATTAATATGATGCAAATGTCATTTGATAGAATCATATTATGCAGAATGGAAAGACGGCGGTAAGACATCTGTTGTTAACAGAGTTCAGTTTGGACAGAAAAGAGAACATTCTGCACCTCGTTCACCAGCGTGATTAGTTTTTATGTTTTTCTTTTGAAATATTGAGTTAATACGTGTAGTATTTATTTAGTGTTTAGTTACTGTTCGAGAGTTATAAGAAACAAAATATTTAAATTGATGTGTACGTGTATAAGGTATCAATCTTGGTGATCTAAGGGTTAAATTTCTTTCCTGGTACCGAGGGTTGCGGGTTCAAACTCATCAGGGTTTGATAGATTTTTTAGAATGGGAAAATCCAAGGAACAAGTCCTCTGGAAGGGACTTCAAACCGTGGGTCGCTAGCCAGAAGATTTTTGGATTTGTAAAAGGACCTCAAACCTAAATTAAGATCTCTAAGCAAAATTTGGTCCGACTTTCTCATCCAAATAATACCTTAGTTGCCTAATAGGCATCTCTTTGGGTACAGGTATAGATACACACACAAGTTCCGCTCTGCAGCCAAGTGGTCAACGACATCATTCATTGGCCTGGAACTACAGGACATGTGCTGGTTCAAGTACCCCTGGGGGAAAAAATTTTCTTATTGAATTTCAGCCAGTAAAGGTGCCCTGTCCACTTAGCATCATGAGTAATTTAAGTAGCTACAATACGTTGTGTCCAAGAAAACTAGGTATAATGGCCGAGGAATTGGAAATGCTGAGAATGTCACCCCTATACTGGCTGCATGATCATCCACCTCTGTGACTGGTGGATGTGGAACACAGACCAGCAGTCGGTTGGCAGACCAAAACACTTCTAGGGCCTGTTGTGCCATGGAGTTTTATATAATATACATGCCTAAATTTTTATTTTAGTAGTCTGCACTTATAGATAATATGGCTGATAACAGTATTGTAAAACATAAAAGAGGAAAAATGTTGTGCAGTGATGAGAGGAGATGAATACTACATGTGCTCAATACATCTAAAATCTGATAATCTGACTTGGAGTTTGTATAGGGTAACTGAAATGGCAGCCAAGTTTAATTTTTAAACTAGTTTTTTATAGATTCAGAAGGAAGGTGAAACTGGATGACAATAGTTGAAATAGTCCTAGGAAAATTTGCACATTTCCACCGTTAAACAATTATGACAATTTTAAAAATTCAGATCTAAAGCGCATCAATTCTTTTTTTTTGGTAAGAACTGGCAATCTTAGACGAGACACTGTCTGCAGTGAACAGCCATGATGAGGTTAGACACTGTACAGATTATTGGAAAAGATGAATTTTATTGTTTTTATCTACAGAAATGACTTAGTACTTACTTTATTTAATATAATAATAATAATTCAAGTCAATAAAGTGGTGAAAATAAATTTAAATTTAAAATTTGCATAAAATAGACTAAGGACTTATGAACATATAAAGTAGCCGTATCTCCTGTCAATGTTACCCTGTTCCAAACCAAAACATTCAATTCATTTGCTTTCATTAATAATTATTCGCTTAAGCAAATGCAGGTTATTAGCCCATCTCTGAGTCCTCCCACCATGTGTTACTTGGTGGAAAGAGGATGTAATTTGCTACTGTCCTCAACACAGCTATGGTTATACCTCCAATACTAGGTCCCCAGAGCCTCGTCTGTGTTAACAGGGGTCACCATGTGAAGGTGAGCTAGGCATTTGCAATAGAAGATGCTATTGAGTTGCATCCTATGCCTTACACCCTGTTAAACAAAAAGAAAGAATTAAATGTGAGGATGTAAGCCATAAAAATAATTATAAATATGTCTTCAATAGCCTGGGTGATGTCGGCCATGTAAAAGGTGAAGAGAGAGAGAGAGAGAGAGAGAGAGAGCGTGTTCAATAAATAAAGTAAAATAATTGTGTTTTGCTAACTTGTGAAGGCTGATGTTTGCCCTTCACTGGTAGCTGGTGGATTGAGTTCAGGGGAACTCATTTGGAATATGGTACAGTACAGGCAACATCCACAACTTGTGAAGGCTGATGTTTGCCCTTCACTGGTAGCTGGTGGATTGAGTTCAGGGGAACTCATTTGGAATATGGTACAGTACAGGCAACATCCACAACTTGTGAAGGCTGATGTTTGCCCTTCACTGGTAGCTGGTGGATTGAGTTCAGGGGAACTCATTTGGAATATGGTACAGTACAGGCAACATCCTCAACTTGTGAAGGCTGATGTTTGCCCTTCACTGGTAGCTGGTGGATTGAGTTCAGGGGAACTCATTTGGAATATGGTACAGTACAGGCAACATCCACAACTTGTGAAGGCTGATGTTTGCCCTTCACTGGTAGCTGGTGGATTGAGTTCAGGGGAACTCATTTGGAATATGGTACAGTACAGGCAACATCCTCAACTTGTGAAGGCTGATGTTTGCCCTTCACTGGTAGCTGGTGGATTGAGTTCAGGGGAACTCATTTGGAATATGGTACAGTACAGGCAACATCCACAACTTGTGAAGGCTGATGCTTGCCCTTCACTGGTAGCTGGTGGATTGAGTTCAGGGGAACTCATTTGGAATATGGTACAGTACAGGCAACATCCTCAACTTGAGTACAATAAACAAACATCTATACGATAATTCTTAACCAACATCAGTTAATTTTGTTCAGAGGAATTTGAATGTACTTGTCGTCATTAGATCTTGGAATTAGATTTTGCCTATTTAGTTCCAATAAAGGAACATAGGAAATTGTTACAGATGAAAACAAATCATGGAAAAATTGGCAAATGAAAGAATTTTATAGTTAACTTTTACAGGAATTAATCACTATGAGGTTTAATTTATGGTAAAATCAAATGTTTCCTACCTTTCCTCTCTCCTCATACAAATCTTCTAAGTAGATTGCGATTTCTTCAGTACTTTTTTGGTGACTGATGTTATGTCGATCGGAAGAAACTCTTTTTCTTCCCTCTGTTGATGGACCGATGAACCTCTGAATCAGGTGTGAATTTGCGGGAATTTCGAAGTTCATAAGTTTTCCTTTGTTTTTTCTGAATGTGGATCTTTTCCCAAACCATGAGTTCCTTTTGTTTGTCAACAAGGGTGGAGATAAAATGAGGCCCATTATCAACAGTATAAGGTCACCTACATACGTAATATCCAAATGGTTGTGTAATGAATACAAGAAAATGGAAAAATTTGATAACCTCTCAATAGATAACTCGTTTCAACTGATAGGAAAATTAGAGAACACACAATTAGAACCAACAGACAGATTATAGTCGTTTGATGTAGTTTCATTGTTTCCCAGCATCCCTAGAGAAACCACTATTGAAATTTTGGAAAAATGGTTAAATAAAAACAAATTAGAAAAAGAATGTATAAAAGAATTTATAACCAAATTATGCATTGAACAAATATTTTTTACAAATAACAAAAAATTTTACAAACAAAATTCTGGGCTTTCTATGGGAAATCCTTTTTGGCCAATTTATTTATGGGAAGTTTTGAGCAGAAAATAACAAGTGGACATCCTTTGATTTTCAAATTTCGGAGTAGAATCGTTGATGAGTAATTGCTATTATGAATCACAAACAAATAGAGGATGCTTTAAAACTTTTGAACATTCAGAGTAGAACTATTAAATTTTTCATGGAAACTGAAAATGAAAGACAAATCGCATTTTTAGATCTCACTTTAAGAAGAAACAAAGAAAACAAGATAGAATTTGGAATTTTTAGAAAGAATACACATATAGACAACTATATTAAGCTTCAGGATTCAACCATTTTGCTCACAAAGACGCAGACACATAGATTGGTAAATATACCTATGAGCAAAGAAAACTATGAAAAAGAAAAAGAACACATAATTAATGTTGCAATAGATAATGGTTATGAAGAAAATATGGTACACAAGAAAATAAATAAATTTAAAAGACAAAAATTAATTAATGGAAGCACACTTATAAAAGAAACAGAAAAAATGAAATTAAAGAAATTCACTTAACATCCATTGAAACACCATAAATTTAAAAAAAAATTCAAAAAGTTTAATATAATATTAGCACTGAAGAACGAATACAGCCTTAATAGGATAATTAAAACTAATAAAAATTAAGGAATTGAAGAAGAATACATATCAGGAATTTATCAGATCAAATGCAGGGATTGTGACAAAGTTTATATTGGAAAAACAAAAAGAAATTTGAAAACAAGGGTGAAAGAACATCTTAGAAACATCAAAAATGGAGAAGTGGAAAAGTCAGCAGTAGCTGCTCATGCTTGGTCTGAAAAACATTTAATTGAATCAAAAGCCAGTCTAATCAAACAAATAGACAAACAAAAGGAACTCACGATTTGGGAAAAGATCCACATTCAGAAAAACAAAGGAAAACTTATGAACTTTGAAATTCCTGCAAATTTTGACCTGATCCAGAGGTTCATCAGTCCACCAACAGAGGGAAGAAGAAGAGTTTCTTCCGATTGACATAACATCAGTCGCCAAAGAAGTACTGAAGATGAGACCATTATAGTCTCGAAATCGCGATCTACTTAGAAGATTTATGTGAGGAGAGTTAAGAAACATTTAATTTCACCATAAATTAAACTACATAGTGATTAATTCCTATAAAAGTTAAAAATAAAAGCAACAGAGTTGTTTGGTTGATGTCTAATGTGTTGCATCAAACACTGAAGTCATTAGCAGTTTCACTTTCTAGTACTTTGAAGTCTCTTATTTGATGGCTGTACAGATGTGGTGTTTGTCCTCTGGGTGGTTGGATAGAGAGCATCTTGATGCAGGAAATATATTGATCTTTTACAGGCAATTAATCTGAATTGCATGACTTCTGTCTTCCTTAGAATTTATGGTATGGAGTTTGTTCCCATTTCTTGTATTTTGTGTCTTTAGGTGAAAGATTAACAGCTTTTTTTTAGTCTGATCTTCTTCTTATTCTTCCTTCCAAGTATTAGGCCAAGGCCTGTTACGATCCTATAGAAAATTTTCCCTCCAGTGTTTCATAGGACGGCCCAGTGATCTTCGTCCTCTTAGTATATAATTATAAACAGCTTTGGGGATCCGATTTGAACTCATTCTTTCAAGATGGTGTTTCCAATTTAGTTGATACTGTTTAATATATTCCAAAATTGGCGTAGTCTTATTCTTTTAAGATATCGGTGTTCCTTTTCCGATCCCATCTGGTGTAACCCGCTGTTCTGTGCATGAATCTCATTTTACAAGCTGTTATTCTGCTTTCATGTTGTCTTTTTAGTGTCCATGCTTCACTACCATAGGTCAACACTGGTCTAGCCAAAGTGTTATATAAACGTAATCTGGTGTTTTTTTGTACAAGGGATGGTTTCATAACTTAATTAATAATTCCTAAACTTTTATTATAACTAGTAATTTTTTCAGGGATATCCTTTTCATCCCAGATAGAGAGATAATATCCAAGATATCCACTATATGGATTTTTTTTTAAATACAGCAGGAAGTAACATTAAGAGGTTTACTTAATAATTAAGATATTTGCTGTGTGTATTCTTACCTCTTATGGTTGTTTTGGTTCAACATGTGTTTTAAGGCTGTTAGCCCCTTCTTCAGAACAAGGAAAGGATTATGAATTTTGAAATTCCTGGAGAAAGGAACCTTATCAGCAAGTTCATTGGACCACAGGGAGAGTGAGCAGGAGTCAAGAATCAGGGCCGACAATTTGAGAAAAATCAGTCTGTAAAAGCTGAAGATGAGGCTCACAAGCCTAGAAACATATATTCAACAAAAACAAGCATAAGAAGTAAGAATACACAGAACAAATATCTTAATAACTGCACCTGTTTCTTTATGTAGGCTCAGGAAATAATGTATGCTTAGTCTGAAATGTGTGCCTTACTGAGTTGCGCTGAGGTATCATGATTATGTTGCTGTTGGATTTCAGTGTCCTGTGATTTTGGAGACTCTCCAGATGAAACAATGTGTGACTGGAGAAACAGCGAAGATGGAGCTCTAGATTGGCGAGTTGGCACAGGCAAGACATCCAACTGGCTGGGTGGACCTACGAATGACTTCAGTACTGGAGAAACAGGAGGTAATATTACATTTATGTTGTTGATTAACTTTTAACTGCTGTTTAAATATTTACTGAACAAAATTAATAAAATATGCAATTTTTTTTGTCCAATGTCACCAGGTTGTGATATGACATTTTTTTTGTTATTCTCTTCTGGCATTGGTGGAATCGTGGCATCTGGAACATGTAGTTACATCATGATATGATGGGTGATAAATGATGATAAAACACCAGGAGTGTCTTCAACCTAAACTTAACCTAGATTTCAGACCCTGGGTGATCACAGGAATAATTACCTCTAAGGTAAAATTCCTGTGGTCTGAGCAGGATTGAACATAGGATCATCACAACAATATGATACAATGTTGAAAATAGATGATAGATTTGAATATTACCTAGAATTGTGATTGAATAAATTAAGTTTTGTGTTTATGTATTAGAGACCATTGTAGGACATCAGGCAGTAAAAATGTGTCAGTGTCAGTATTGGAACGGTATCCAATTTAAGCTTTTTAAATAATATGTGTTTTCTGATAAATGATTTTAAATGTATTTCAGAATTGTGTAATTTTATTATTAGCGAGTTTTCACACGTTTATAAATTAACATGAGTTATTTTTATGGCAGGTGGTTTTGCTTACGTTGAAACATCGCAGATCCCACTTCCTCAGGGCAGGAATATGTATGCTGGGGCACTGATGGAAAGTCCACTGATGGTGGGAACAGGCCCACAAGGTTCCTGCATACAATTTGCGTAAGTCAAAATCACTCACATGATGCCTAGAAAAGTGCGTGTGTGTGTGTTTTTTCAAATGCTTCTCACTGTACTTTTTGTGCTATGGTTCCATGCTGGGCAAATGCAGTTTATTTTCAATTTATGCACCACTTAGGCAGACCACTTTACATACATGATATCTTGTGTTGCATACAAAGAGAAGTGTAGGATGAGTGTATACTTGTGTGTTTGTGGAGTGGCTGAATTCAAATACCTATGAACAATAATTACAAACGTGAATGAGGTGCACAATGAAATTAAACATACACTCAATTCAGGAAATGCATGCTATTATACATTATAGGGATTCTCATCACCCTAATTTCTCTCAATTAACATTCAATTAAAAATATATGAAATGGTTATATTATGTGGTCTCTTACTTTAATGGAGGAGAAAAGATTACAAGTATTTGAGAAGAGTGAGCTGTATGTTCTCTATGGGAAGGAGATATCTTTTTCTTCTTCTTCTTCCTCTATGCATGAAAGCTGGCAGCTTGTTGCGTGTTCATTCACTACAGGTCCGGGGTATGGTGACGTCCTTCCATCATAGTTGTGGTCGTCCTAAAGGCCTTTTCTGCTGAGGTGTCCAGTCACATACTTTCTTCATTAATCTACTGTTCTCCATTCTATCTATGCGATCGTTCCAATTTGGTCTTCTATCATTTATCCAAAGGTTTGCAGGTTCAATTTCACATTCTTCTCTAATAACAGAGCTGCGAATTTTCTCTCTCAGCGATTTTCCTACGATTTTCCTCAAAACTTTCATTTCGGTTGTTTCATTGATTTGTTTTGTTTTTTGAGTTTCTGTTCGGCATTCACAACCATATGTTAGAACTGGTCTTATGACAGATTTGTATATTCTTACTTTTGTATCTATTCTTAAATTTTATTTTTCCAAACAGTATTGTTTGAACATCCCTATATTTTGTTTGCATTATTTGCTTCATGGAGGATTTCATCTGTTATTCTGTTGCTGCTATTAATTTATATTCCTAAATATTTGAATTTCACGACCTGTTCTATACTTTTCCCTTCTATTTCTAATTTAACACGTTGTGGGTCCTTGGATAATGCCATTGATTTGGTTTTAATTGTTGAGATTTTCTTGCTATATTTTGCTGCAATGATTCTAATTCTAAATTTGAGCAATAGCATTTGCAAATCATCTTCACTTTGTTCAATTAGAACTGTGTCATCAGCACAGTTTATTATATTCAGCTCTTTGTTACCTATTTTAATTCCTTTTCTAACTTCAACTTTTAGTTCTTTGATCATTTCATCCATTATTAGTGTGAACAATATGGGACTTAATGAGTCTCTTGTCGTATTCCTTGCTGGACTAAAATTTCTTTTGATTTATTTAATTCCATATTTGATAGTTGTACTGTTTCCTGAATAAATTTCTTTGATGATTGCTATGAGGTTTTTAGATACATTCTTGTTTTCTAATAACTTGAGTATGTCATTTAATCTTACCCGATCAAATGCTTTTTCCAGATCCACAAAATATAGGAAGACTGGAATGTTAAATTCGATAGCTTTTCCTGTAGTCTGTTTTAATATAAAAATGGCATCTGTGCATGATCTTCCTTTTCGAAATCCTTGTTGTTCATCTAATAGTGGTAATGCAATCGATAAATGATCTGCCATAATTTTAGTGAAGAGTTTCAGTGTTGTGCATAATAGATTGATGCCTCTGTAGTTTTCTGGTTTGTTTTTATCTCCCTTTTTCATAACTGAGATTGTAATACTTTCTTTTCCAATCATTGGGCATTATCCAACTTTTGCATATGGTTTTGAATAAATTGTAAATTGTAAATTTCTTAATGTAATTTTTCTCCTCCGTATTTAATTAATTTATTCTGGATATTATCTATACCCGCTGATTTTCTGTTTCTCAATTTTTTACTTGTTTTTCAATTTATTCCTTGCTTATCTGAAATGTATATTTATTTGTAGTTTTCTCTAGATGTGGGTTCTCAGTATTTTCCCGTTCTGAGTAAATTTCTTTAAAGTAGTTTTCCCATTCTTCTGTTGATATATTGCACAAATTTACATATTTCGTTTATATCTTTTCTCTGGTTCCTGACGAACCTCCATATTTGTTTCTGCATACCATAGAAATGAAATTCCAGTTCATGAGAGTATTTGTCACAAAATTCTTGTTTTGATTTCCTAATTGCTGATACTACTTGGTTTCTTATTTTTTTTAATTCATCGTAATCAATTTCATTCCTTGTCTGTAAATATCTCCTGTGTAGTTTCTATCAGTTCCTTTATCTCTTCATTAAACCACGGAGTCCAACGTCGGACATGTTTTAGTTCAGAATTTCTTGTACCTAATGTTTCTTTTGCTGCGTCAGTTATAGCAGTTTTGAGCATGTTCCATTTATCTTCAACAATTTCTTCACAGTTTTCCATCTCTGTTAACTTGTCATTTAATCTGTTCTGATAGAGTAGTTTTGTTGAATCGTCAATAAATGACTCTACTTTGAATTTTTCATTTGTTTTTTATATGTTCTTGTCTTTCTGTTTTTGTTTGTTTCTTAATTAGATGTTAAATCTGAATTGGCTTACCACAATTTTGTGATCTCAGCGGATGGAAAGACTCTGGTGTCCAAAATTTCTTGTGGTTTTATGTTTCTGTTTGTAAGTATATAATCAATTTTTGAAGATTGACCACGAGAGTTTTGAAAAGTTATCTTTTGCTGAACCTTATGAGGAAAGAATGTATTATTAATTCTCATTCCAGTTTCTGCACAGAATTGCAACAATTGTTCACCTTTTTTGCTTCTAGTTTCTTCATTATATTTGTATGTTATTCCAGGTAGAGGCATGTTCCCAATTCTTGCATTAAAATTTCCTGCTATTATGATGTTTTCTTTGTCATTGATTTTCTCTACTTTTCTTGAAGGGTATTGTAAAATTTTTCTATTTCTTCTATTGGTTTACCTTCCTCTGGTGCATAAATGCTGATGATTGTGAAATTTTTAGGTGCATTTTGGAATTTTACTTTAAGCATTCGTTCTGATATGTAATTATATTTGATTATTTTATCTTTCAAACTTTGATGTATCAGAATACCAACACCTTCTCTGGCGCTTGGATTTGTTTACTCCACTGTTTATGTATATGTATTTGTGTAATTGATTTTCCTTTTTTCTTCGTCTCGGAGATTGCACAGATCTTTATTTTATATTTCTTCAATTCATCTGTTACGTTCTCTTTCCCATTAATCGCTCTAACAGTCCAGCATCCAAGTTTCATTTTATTTTTCTTCCATCTTGTGTTCCTTTTTCATTTGCTAGTTTGTTCCATTTATCAGTCTGGCTTACTTCGTGAATGTTTCTGTGAGTAATTGAAAATTTTACTTCTTGGAAGTGAGTTACTAGCCCTTCTTCATCGATGGGTATCTCTTTTAGTGTGGACCTTCTTCCATGACCTGCCAGGCATGGGAGGCCCTGTTGGTAGTTACACTACCGCCTGTATCGCTCATGGAGTCATTAGGACTCACCACCACATCAAGGTAGAGATACCGATGGTGGGAAGGAGATATAATAAGAACAATTAAGCCTCATAGACTGTGATGGTGAGAACATGTGACACAAATGGGGAATGAAAGAGGGGCATGGAAACTCATTGTAGAAAAAGCAGATAGAAAGTACCCATTATATAGGCCAAGAATGAGGTGGGAGAATAACATTAACCATGATTTGAGGAGAGGGCACACCTTAGCATAGTTGGTTAAGACAATATGCTATAAGCCAGAAGGTTGGGGATTCAAGTCCCAGTGGTGTCAGAATGTTTAAACTGTCTTAAACCTCCTGGCAGCACCATGACCTTGGAGTCAACTCAGTCTCTAACAGAAATGAGTACCAGATGCTTGTTCTGGGGATAAAGGTGGCTGTCATGCTGGGCTGACATCCATGCCGATTGTCTAGAAAGGTGATTGTTTACAACACCACAGGCCTCCTGAGGCATATAGTGGGATCACTTTACCTTTTTTATAATTTGAGGGATGTAAGTTATACAGGGAATGATTGTAATATATTAGCTCAGGATAGGGATATATGTGTCCACATGGTCATGAATCTCCAGTTACGATAGTGCCAGTAAGAAACATAGATACATGAGTCTACAAAACCTGATATAATGAAAGCCTAAATGATAACTTTATGGTTGTAACTGATGGAAAAGAAAGAGAACTTTAATTTTACTAATGTATCTGTTTTTAGTTATGTGATTGACGGACTGAGCCCAGCAGAGCTGCATGTTTTGCTGCAGACAGATTCTGCTTCTTCCTGGACACATCTGGAACCTGTGATGACAAACCTAAGTGATGGAAGGCTCCTGTGGCAAGCAGAGTACCACACTCAGGGCTTGTGGAAACAGGCTCAGTTCCTCTATACTTGTGAAGCTCCACATAAGGTAAATGTCAACTTTTATCATTATACAGGTGACGCTATGTGCAAGAAATGATGGTGTGTTGTATATTGCAGCTGGTTTTTGAGGGCGTTCCTGTGGAAGTGAGTGATCCTGTCCGCTTGTATCGAGGCTTCATAGCAGTTGATAAAATTCAGCAGCTGCCTGGCTCTGCTTGCAAAGGATTCTGCACTTTCTCTGCAGGATTCTGTGACTGGGACAATGATGAAGATGATGATTTTGAGTGGTCTCTGGTAAGTTAACTGACATGTTGCTTTATCAAGTACAACTGAATTATTTTTTTAAGAGAAAATGTTTTATTAAGAATCAAATGAATCGTGAATTCTTCTTACCTCATATATCTTTGTCTTTTTAACACAGAACTGCAGTATCGGGAAACATATCATTCCCATTAATATTTGAGTTGTATTTTTTAACATTCTTCATATGAGGTAAGAATGTTAAAAAATACGAACTCAAATATTAATTATATTATTTTTAGTCTGATCATCTTACCTCAATATTAATGTTCAAGAACAAATCAACATTAATATTGAGGTAAGAAGATAAGACTAAAAATAATATAATTAAAATAACCTCAAAATATCACTTCCTAAAATTAAATATCAAATATTAAATTAAACTTCATAATGAAACTTCCTAATGATTTAAAAAAATCATTCCCATCTTCAGCTGATTGAAAAAAAACATAGATGTATGAGGTAAGAAGAATCACTATTCATTTGATTCTTATTAAGAAAACCTCACAATGTAAAAATTCCCAAATTTATTATATGAAAATAAGAAAATGTTTTGCCTGAACCCAGAATTGAACCCAAGACCACTTGTTTTATGCACCAGTGCACTGACCATAATCCAATTCAGATTTTTAGTTGAAACATAAATTCTTTTCTCTCTTATATAACCTTGTTTCCCCGTGGTATGAACCTTTGGGTTGCTTTTAATTCAAGAACACTTTATGATGGGATTATTAATAAAGCTGTTACTGTGAGTCATTAACAACTTACCTTGTATTTTGGTAGATTTTTTGAGAACATATTTCAGTATGCTGTTTCTGATTGTTGAATTGTCGGTTGATGATTCCAGACAGACGTTGCTTCCATTTCCCTCTTTAGGTAGACCTATCAACTTCCAAATCAATTCCTATTCCCTGGGAGTTTCAAAATTCACAACTTTTTCTTTGTTCTTGTGGATGTGAATTTTCTTCCGAACTGTCAGTTCTTTGGATTTTTCTAACTGTTTTAATAATTTTGCATTCACTTAGATTCTATGTTTTTCTGACCATGCATGACCAGCTACTGCAGATTTAACAACTTCCCCATTTTTCACATTTCTAAGGTGTTCTTTCATTCTAATGTACAAATTCCTTTTTTTATTATTTTTACCTATGTACATCTTTTCACAATCTGCAAGTTTTATCTGGTAAATTCCTGATTTATTTGCCTTCATCAATCTTTTTTTTTTTTTGTTTTGATTAGTTTATTTAGGCTTTATTCATTTTTTGGTTCCAACTTAATATTGAATTTGTTGACTTTTTTTTTTTTAATTTATTAGATACCCTAGCATGGTATGTAAGTTTCTGTATTTATTTTCAATTTATTTTTCCATCTGAAGAGTACTTTCATTGATCAGTTTTTTGTTTTTTGAACCTCTTTATATTTATGTGAATCATTTTTGCTACCTTTTAAATGTACTTTTTTCTCTATTTTAAAACGTTCTCAGCTCATGGGAATGTTTATCAGTCTATATGTTAAGCTATTAAAAACTGTGTGCAATGTGGTTGAATCCTGATTGCTTAATTATCCATGTGCATTTCTTTCCTGAATTCCAAATTCTATGTTTTATTTTAGGAAGTGATATGTTGAGGTTCTTTTAATCAAGTTATTTTGAGTCTGTAATGTCTTACCTCAATATTAATGTTGATTGTTCTTGAACATGTTTCAATTAGTCTTCTAAACATCTTCAGCATCTTGGCCAGACTGGTTGGATTTATGTTGTAAACCCTGAATATCGATGTCAGCTCCCTCCTGCGGTTGGCCGAAGAACCTGCAAACAAGGTCACATTCAGTCGGTATTTCGAAATTCATAACTCTGTTTTTGTTCTTCTGAATATAGATTTTTTTCCCAAATAGTCAGCTCTTTTGTATTTTCCACCTGTTTTAATAATTTAGTGTTCGAACTTATATTATGCTTTTCAGACCAAACATGAGCAGCAACTGCAGATTTTTCTATTTCCCCATTTTTAATATTTCGTATGTGTTCTTTGGTTCTAATTTTCAGGTATCTTTTTGTTTTTCCTATATATATATTTCACAACCAGTACATTCAATTTGATATATTCCTGATTTTTTATTTTTATCAGTTTTTTCATTTTTGTTGGTTTTTATTAGTTTATTTAAACTGTGGTTGTTTTTCGGTGCTAATTTAATATTAAACTTCTCAATTATCTTTTGGAATTTATTGTGTGCCCAAGGGTGATATATGAAGTTTAATATTAAATTAGCACCAAAAAATAACCACAGTTTAACTAAACTAATAAAAACCAACCAAAATTTTTTAAAAAATTAGGAATATATCAATTTGAATGTACTGGTTGTGAAATATATATATAGGAAAAACAAAAAGATACCTGAAAATTAGAACCAAAGAACACATACGAAATATTAAAAATGGGGAAATAGAAAAATCTGCAGTTGCTGCTCATGTTTGGTCTGAAAAACATAATATAAGTTCGAACACTTAATTATTAAAACAGGTGGAAAATACAAAAGAGCTGACTATTTGGGAAAAAAATCTATATTCAGAAGAACAAAAACAGAGTTATGAATTTCGAAATACCGACTGAACGTGACCTCGTTTAGAGGTTCTTTGGCCAACCACAGGAGGGAGCTAACATCGACATTCAGGGTTTACAACATAAATCCAACCAGTCTGGCCAAGATGCTGAAGATGATTAGAAGACTAATCGAAACATGTTCAAGAACAAATCAACATTAATATTGAGGTAAGATATTACAGACTGAAAATAACTTGATCCAAATTCTGTTTTTCTTTTTTCTTCATTTCTGATCAATTTGGGTCTAGAAATGGTAATTATTAGTTATTTTCAGTTTCAAAAGTAAATTTGTCTTATTTAATATCTAAAGGAAGTGACACTATGAGGTTTATTTTAAATGATAGGAGTTAGATATGCACGACTCACTTAGTATTTGTAGCTTTCTTTAAGACCCGGGTTTGATGTTTTAAGTATCATTATCAGTTCTTTCTAACTGTTGAAACGGTGATCCTGTAGGTTCATTTCAGTTTTGGCAATTAGAAAGAATTGATAATGATGGGTCTTCAAGAAAGCTACAAATATTATCCTAAAAATATCCTATTATTTGTTTTACTTCGAATATTCAGAAGTGTTTTAAAACATTTTCTGTATGTTCTGTTTAACTATTGAAATTACATTGTCTATGTTTTTGCCCCAAAAATTTGAAATCAAATATTAATTATATAACTAACTCACTGGCACTATTGAACCCTGGGTTCATGGATGTGTGGAGATAAGCTCTCCATATATCCCTATCCTGAGTTAATATTAATTATATACTCATATTAAATGATAAATAATTTTTTGAAGAGAAATATTTTTGCCTAAACTAAGAAACTAAATTATTATTGTGTTCATCCTAGCATACCTTGTTTTTCAGAGTCGTGGCAGCAGAAATCCAGTTACTGGGCCAACATCAGACATTTCCCCAGATAAAGTTGGTGGTGGAGGCTATGCATTCATAGACTCAGGTTTTCCTAGAAGACCTGGAGACATGGCTCGACTTATAAGTCCATCATTTGAGGAAACAGGTGAATAAAATTGAGTCCCTTCAATTATATTGGCTGCAAGGTTTTACAACAGTTTACATACTGTTAAGTGATATGTTGTCAGTTTGTTTATCATCAAACCACATACGACATTGTACAGCCTTTGAAATAAATGATGGTGCACAGATAATTTTCAAGTCTCAGAACGAAGCCACTGCGCATGATCAGAGATCAGCTATTTAGTTCACAAGTATACAACTATTTGAGAAACTAAATCCGTTCTATTTCGTTGTGTGTTGTGCGATGGAAAACAGCTTTGTGTTAATAAGTAGTGCGGTAAATACTGAAAATAAAATAAAGCAAAAGAAATTAAACAAAAGAAAGAAAATTAATTGAAATAAGGATGAGAGAGAAGAAAAAAAGCATGACAGCAGGATCAAACACGCGACTTCATGCACGGGAAAGAGAAGCTCCCTCCACTAGACCATAACCATCTCTCCTAGATATTGTCTGTATGAAGTGATGCAGTACTCCAGGACTTACTTGTATAATGAAATTGGATATTAACTTCATTTAAATTAATCAGACACATTTTGTATTAGTAATGGAAGTAAATAATTTTATTATGCCATGTGTTTTGTAATCAAAGTAATGAGACGTTACAATTGTTATACATATTCTCTATATATATATATATACATATATATATATATACATATATATATATATATATATATAGATATATATAGATATATTAATATATGAGCTGTTTCCTTTAATTTATTGATTTCCATATTATCTCCATCCTATTCCATAATAATTCTGACCCAAAAGCAGGTCTTTACTGCCAATGCTTTAATGCTAGGCTTTGCACGCTTTACTAGGGGATTGTAGGGTGTGGTAGCTTCCCAGTTCTTTCCACACTGGGGAAGACTGATAATGATAAGGATATTGATGATGGCCGGGATGATGTTCGGTTGACCGTTGGGCCCTAAGCTTGCCTGACATTATCTTTCTACTTGTGGGAGGAGAAACAAAAAACCCCAAAAAAATCTCACCCAGGAGCCTGTCCCGACCGGGAATATTTCCATATATATACAAATTGATTTATATAACAAAGCCTGGTAACATGTAGGCATTCTGAAAATTAACTATGTTATTAAATAATAATAAATAAAAAAAATATATATACCTGACCAGAATTGAACGTGGGCCCGCATCGTCAGAACAAGAGTATCTTACCAACTGCTCCACTGGAGCGAATGTTACAAATGCTGCAAGAAGAGAGACTTTACGCCATCCACTTTATACTCAAATGAGTCAGAACATGTAACAACGTACTGGTGTGAATCGCTCTTCAAAACTCTATCTTTCCATCATCAAGAGTTGTGCCATCATTTTTTTCAAAGGCTGTACATACAGTATTATAACACGGCTAGGAGATAATACTAGTTATTATTACCTAATCTAATTTACTCTATCAAAATCTTACAATTAGTTATTGTATGTGTCTGTTTAAATCAGACAGAAAATTATGCATTAACAATATTGTTTAGTTATTTCTTCACTCACCTCATACTTCTTAACTCCCACGTAGACTCGAGTTTCTTCACTTCATTTGTGACATTCTCAGTGCTGTATTACGTTCACAACTGATGTCCAAGCCTCCTCTCTTGCAGACTGACCTCCTCACCATCTAATGGCTGACCGGACGGTCAGAGTATCTTACCGACTGCTCCACTGACCGACGGTCAGCCATCAGATGGCACGGAGGTCAGTGCAAGAGAGGAGGCCGTTGGACATCAGTTGTGAACGTAATACAGCATTGAGAATGTCACAAATGAAGTGAAGAAACTCGAGTCTGCATGGGAGTTAAGAAGTATGATGTGAGTGAAGAAACAACTAAACAATATTAAAATAAACCTCATAGTGTTATTTCCTACCTACATAACTTAATGCATTAACAAACTAACATCATCAAATTCTTATTTAAAATTAATTTCATCAAAATCAAACTGGGAGGTAACACTATGAGATATTTACATTTATGAATGAGTTGGAGAAAATGGGCCGTATGAATAAAACTGGAGGTTTTGCTTGTGAGCACAAGGTAGAGGTAGCAGTATTTGCTTGGAAGCAAAAGGTAGAAGTATAAGCATGTGCTTTGAATAATATGAATAACCTTTACATTACACTTCTACCTTTTCCTTCTAAATAAGAAGCATGTGCTTCTAAACTCCCAGCCGAGCAGCCGCACGTTTTGTAAATGAATCATCAGCATTCTTTACTACCTGAGTGCTTGTTTCTGTTTTTCATTCTTTCAACCAAAACAGATCATAACCACGCTACTTTTATTTCCACTCTCTCAGTGCAGTCAAAACTATACATGTAAAAATTGCCCTTTCTGTTTCGGATGCAAGAAATAGTTCAAAGTCTGTTAAAAATACAATGACAATTTTAGTTACTGCTCAAGGAAAATATCCACAATTATTACAAAAGTCGTAAATTCCGGAAGAAAAAAGAAAAAAAAACATGTAAGCAATTCAGGAAATCATTAAATTATTTAAACTTTATTTTGGCACACCGATAAATTCAAACCAGTTGCTAAAGAAAATTAACAGTTTGAAAACTAGAACTCCAAGTGCGACAGGCCTAGAAGGCCCTTGGCCTACCAGTCAGCTGTTAGCCTCATGTCCACATGTGTTAATCACAGAGGTAGACGATTATAAGCCAGTGTAGGAGTGACGTGGTTAGCATGTCGGGTCCTCCAGCCATATGAAAACTATGCTGAAGAAAAGACATATGAACAGAAGGAACAAACCCATTTTTTTTCGCGTCCTCCTCGTATAATTTTCTTCTCCTTTGTTGTATCTTCATCATCATTGCCTGAATCATCAATATTGATAAATGCCTATTTATTCTCCTACACCAGTTTGAAACCTTGGATCGGCCATGTACCAAAAAATACCTTCATTCTATCTTCAGAGAATAGCACACCACCTCTTCTCTCTTCTGTTTCTGGCAAAAAGTGGGCAGCAATCCATTTAACATTTTCCTCGTTGAACCTCTATAATTAATTATACTCTTCCTCAGGAGGACACCGACATGGTTTATAATACTTTTTACAGCATACGGGAACTACTAGTTGAGCCATGTCTGTATTTTGTGATGATGAGTCTGCTATCGAACAGACTTCAATTTTTTGAAGCATGTGCTTCTTAAAATAAGCAAAAGGTTCACTTTATTCATACAGTTTTTCTAATCTTGAAGCACATGCTTCATGGTTGAGCTCGTGCTCCTTCCATGGAAGCAGATGCTTTTTTCTCGATGCGTCACCACGAGTAGAAGGTTATGCTTCTTACTTTATTCATAAATTCTGAAGGATATGCTTCAAAATAGTGAAGTAAAAGCACTTGCTCCACTTTATTCATACAGGCCAATGTTTAAATATCTCACTTCATAAAGTTGTGCATTTTCATGATATCGGTTTCAAAAGTATAATTTTACTTCCATCTTCAGTCAAACTCCAAATGTCAAAATTTTGTTGTTAACACCCAACGTCAAAATTTCGACAGTTGGAGTTTGACTGAAGATAAAAGTAAAATTATATTTTGGAACCGATATCATGAAAACATGCAACTTTATGAGGTGAGATATTAAAACATTTTCTCCAACTAATTCATAAATTTAAAATTAATGTTTGATTATTTGGTATTTTATTATTTCTATTCCATTTCCGTCTGTACCCATGTTTCACTTCCATGCAGTAATTACAGTAAGTTTATTATTTTAAATGACTAACTAACTGGCAATGTTGAACCTATAGTTTCATGGCTGCATGGACATCCACACACACCTATCCTGAACTAGTGTTGTCCAATCGTTCCCTGTATAATTTACCTACCTCATACCATGGTTATTGTCTCGCTTCATTCTTGGCCTACCTACTGGACACTTTTCCTCTGGTTTATCTACAAGGAGTTTCCATGTCCTTTTTATTCCCCATTCGTGCCATGTGTCCTGATGATCGCTTAACACTTGAATGACTAGTATGTGAACTGACTGGTGTGTGAAGAGTTGTGATGCAGGATTAAAGATTCTTTTAAAATTTTATTACAATTTATGATGTTCGCTGTTTAGAATAATATTTATTATTTTAATTTTATAGTTGTGAAACAGTCAAGGTCAGTGGTGCAAGTGTGGATTTTGCGATGAGACACCATTGGTAACAGTTTACATTTGGTTCTTGTCCTTTAATTTACTTATTTTCATACATTAGTATGTCGTTTTAAACAAAAGTATTCACTCATATTGGTGATATATAAGACAAAACTACACATAAACAAACAGCATATCACAGCTTGTCTTGATAGACAACATATGTATTACAGCAGTTGAACGGGAGACAGCTGAGTAGCGATAACAGTATATACTAAGTTTATTTTAGAAAAAAAAATATCATATTTGAAGAGAAAAATTATATGCTCAGACTGGGACTTGAACCCGGGACCCTTGGTTTTCTAGTCCAAGTGCTCTACTACTTGCTCAGGTAGCTCAAATGGTAGAGCACTTGGACTAGAAAACCAAGGGTTCCGGGTTCAAGTCCCGGTCTGAGCGTATAATTTTTCTCTTCAAATATGATTTATCCATCATTGAGATGTATGAAATTAATAATAAGAACATTAAAAAAACTATATCCAATTCTGGAAAGCATTAATTAAAAAAAGTGAAGACTAAGCTTATTAGTAGAGTTAGTATAAATAAATGGCACATAGTGTAGTTGGTTAACCCAATGTGCTACAAGATGGTCAGGATTTTTAAATTGCCCTAAAATTTCCAGCAGCACCATAGCTCTGGGGTTGACTCAGCCTATAATGGAAATGATTACCAGACATTTGTTCTGAGGTAAAGGCAGCCATTGTGCAGGGCTGACAACCTGGCTGACACATAGTACTGATTGTTTAGAAATGTCTTACTACCCGTAGTGGGATTATTTTACTTTACTTAATGGCACATAAACAGAAAAAACAAACACTAAGTTTATGATACTAGTGTTAAAGCATGGTAGGTTGTGTGATATCATTGAGACATGAGGCTGTTGTATTAATGCCTTGGTGCATGCAGAGTTGTGAGATGTGCGTTTGTTCAAAATAAATATCTCAGAATATTCCATGCCATATCAATTAATTGCAAACATAGTACTGAAATGAATTTACCATTTGCGTGCAATAGCCAATACAATAAAAAAGGAAAAGGTCTGCAGTGTCAGTATGTTATACTTATTCAATATTTATGAATTTATCACAGAAAGGAAAAAAAAATATGAATGCAATATCGTAAAATCATGTTATTAATCCTACATACTAGATAATTCAATTTTTTCTGTATTTAATGACAACACAATTAGCAAATGACTCAACAGAATGGTCACATTTATGATGAGCTATTTACATTGTGGGGGCATGCCATAGCATAGTTGGTTAAGGCAATATGCTACAAGCCGGACAGTCGAAGGTTTGAGTCCTGGTGGGGTAAAGATTTCTAAACTGACCAAACTTTCTGGCGGCATCATGACCTTCAATGGACATAAGCACCAGACACTTGTTCTGGGGTAAAGTTGGTTGTGACATCAAGTCTAGGAAAGTGAAAGGGCCTCCTAAGGCCTGTAGTTGGATCATTGTACTTATCACTGGATATCAAAAGCAAGCTCAAGCATTGAAATTCACTGGTTATAGATGTACTTAAATACACTATATGATCAAAAAAGTGTGGGGAAAACATGCCTATGTGCAGGACGTTGCATAATATCAACATGGTTAGATCTTGCAGGAGCTCAGTGACTTTGAACATGGCAATCATCATAGGTTCCCATCTTGACCAGTAAGTCTTATCGGAGAAGCTGCCAAAATTAAACATTTAAAGTGTTGATGGAAACTACCACAAATTAACAATGATTAGGTAATAAATTAATGAGTCATTTAACATCTTACCTCATATTTCATGTTTTTCAAACACGGTAACTATAGTTTTCAAATGATCTTGTCATTCATTTTCAACCGCCATTATGACTCATATGACTCATTATGAGTCATAATGGCGGTTGAAAATGAATGACAAGATCATTTGAAAACTATAGTTACCGTGTTTGAAAAACATGAAATATGAGTATAAGATGTTAAAATGACTCATTAATTTATTAATTAAGAACCTCATAATGTGTTTCCCAATTTTAACTTTGAATAATGATTAGGTAGCATAGTATAATCAAAAGGTATAATCAATCTTTGAAGAGGATGGTATCCAAAATCATCAGTTGTTGGCTGAATCAATCGCCATGCTACCAGCAGTAAAGTTGTCACCATGACTGTTGGGCAGGAGCACACAAGCCAATACTAAGTGTTGCCTGCAGTGGTGTAAGGGGTGCCATCACTGGACAGTGGACATGAGTGCACTATGTGTTCTGGCAGTTACGTGTGGCAAATGCCAGTCTGTACTGTGCCAACAGTGAAATGTGGAGCTGTTTCTCATGGCACAGACTTGATCCCCAAATAAACTAAATCCCAAATGTTATGAATACGTTCCACTGAATGGTTTTGTAGATGACCATTGATTGCACAAAGTATGATAATATTTCAAGGTCTACAGGGAGGTGGTTTGGAGACAATAACAGTAGGAAATGAACTGGCCAGCCCTGAATCCTGACTTCAATCCAATCAAATAGCTGTGGAAGGAATTACAGTATAGACTTAGCTCCACACGCCAACAACCCATGTCCTTACCTTCTCTTAGCTTTGCAAGAAAAATGGGCTGCCTTTCCTCCACAAATATTCAGACAATTTCTTGGCTTAAGGCTGTCATAATAAGGACCCACTGAGTGTATGTCAAGGAGATCATATAGTTTATATGAGGGCTGTTCAATGAAAAATTATCATTCTTTTAGAGCCATAATTTAACATGCAAAAATTTGCTTTCAAGATAGTTCTTAGCTTAATGATTTGTATGCAAGTTTCAAGGTCTTCCTTCACATTTCCTTTATGTGAGTCAAGACATGAAAAGTGCTGTCTATGGCTACAACATGCTGCTTTGAAATTCTGCTTTTGTCTTAAAAATATCTTCAGCTGAGGCCAATGCAAAGTTACAGGAACTCTATAGAGAGTTTTATCTTCCCTACAGCACAGCTTGAAGATGGTATAAATTGTTAAAAGGGGAGACAGTAAATTTTAAAATAAGTTGGATCCGGTGCTCCAGTTACTGCTCTTTTGGAAGGAAACATGAACACCACTGCTCGTCATAGTGAGAGAGGGTCGATGAATAAACCTTGAGATAATTTTCTGAAATCTTGAATATTTCACTGTGTGCTACCCACACGTTGGTGAGAGAAAACAAGCTGGATGCTGCACCACGATTATGTGAGGTCGTATATTGCAAACGTTGTTGCTGAGTATCTTGCAAAGTGCGTCCATCACCCTCCTCCCTATAATTAGGATTTAGCCCCATGTAACATTTTTCTTTTCATCATCATCATCATCATAGTACATTCAGAAATTTAGGCCATTTGTTGACCTGTTTCGGCCTCAAGAGAAACACCATCCAGAAGTCTTTTGAGGTGGACGTCCTGGTCTTCTTCTTCCTGCAGGTTGATATCTTAACATTTGTTTGGGTATTCTGTGATCTTCCATTCGATGAACATGTTGCATCCATCTTGACTTATAATCAGAATTTTGTTTTCCTAAAGATTTCATGTGTAATTCTTCTAAGATGTCTTCATTTTTTTTGTGATCTAGTAGTGTGTATCCTGCAGTCCTCCGAAGATATCCATTTCAGCAGATCTAAGTCTCTGTATATCCTTCTGTTTCAACGTCCATACTTCGCTACCATACAAAAGAGTTGGAAGAGCCAGTGTTTTATACACTTTCAGTCTTGAATGCTTTGGACTAATGTGGCTTGAAGATAGAATTTATTAACCCTAAAATTCTTAAAATTTAGATATTTTTGCATTTACATCCTTTATTCTTCATATGAGATATTGCATCCTAGATATGTAAAATTATCTACCTGCTCCAAAATTGTATTGTCCAGTACAATTTTACTTCTGACAGGATCTACACCTTGAAATGCCATATTTTTGTCTTTTCTGTAGATATCTTTAATCCATATTCTTTCTGTAATTTTGTAAGTTCATACAGACCTTTCTGTAGATTATCTTCGGAATTGCTTATTATTATTTGGTCATCTGCAAACAGTAGGGGGTTTAATTTTCCATTTTCTGATATTCTTATTTCCAAATTTATATGTTTTGTTCCAGCAACATATTACTTCATTGATATAAATTGCAAAAAGTGTTGGGGATAGGGGGCAGCCTTGTTTCACACCACGATTTATAATTCCTTCTTCAGAAAATCTGTTATTTAATTTAATCTTTATGGTGTTGTCTTTGTAAATATTTTGTATGTTCTGCCGAAGTAAATTTGGTATATTTCTGTCTTCCAAACATTTTTCTTTTCCCTAACTTAAATAAACACATTGACGGGAGATGTTTTCCACCTTCAGAAGAAGTAGTAAAGTCTCTGGAGGCAGTTTTGAAAGACCTGTAAAAATATGGTTTCCAGTATGTCTTTGCAGACTGGCACAAACACTGGAACAAGTGCTTTGCATCCAAACGAGGCTTCTTTGAGAAGGTCCAGCAAAATTCTGAGAATAAATAAAGGTATGTTGCCAAAAAAAATAATGATCATTGTTTATTGAATAGCCCTCGTATGTTCTTATAAAATTATATAGGTTTTTTTAGAAAGGCCAATTATAAATCTTGGCCTGATATATTTTGAAAATTTAAAAAAACTGTAGAGACTTGAAATTTAACAAGAAATAAAGACCATTATTTTTTTATTTATTAAGTAAAACTATCAAAGTTTTATTCAATAAATATACATCATGGAGTTTCATCAAGTAAACATCAAATCAATGATATTGAACTTTTATAGGAATAAATCACTATGGATACCTCTCCTCATAATTAATCTACTTAGAAGATAAGGTATCTTATACCAAATCAATTGGTAATGATTACTTATTTTACTTTGAGAATGAGCCTAGATGATTGTGGTAGGCTGTAATATAAATTTAAGAACTTTTTCAACATTTAATTTATCAGTAGCTCTTGGATAATTATCACAAGTGCTAAATGTGTGTGTTGTTTTGAAATATAATTCCTAGGTTTTGAGAAATGCCATTTACGTACAATTCCTAATCTAATATTATGAAAAAATATTTTAAAATATCTATCTAAATTGTTTTGCTCAAGGGCAGGTCTTTCACTGCAATCATAGCATTTCCATCCTATGCTTGCAGTTTTACTAGGGTTTTATAGGTCTGGTAGCTTCCCGTTGCTTTCCACACCGGCAAATATGATGATGATGGCCAAAAGATGCTCGGGAACTGTTTGGCCCTTAAAGCTTCCTGACATTTGTCTTACAGGTGAGGAAACACCCCGAAAAAACCTCACCCAGGAAGCTGGTCCCGACCGGGAATCGAACCCGGGCTCACTGCATGACAAGACAGCACGCTACCTCGAGACCACTATGGTGGACTTTTTAAAATATATGATATAATAATTTTGTAAACAGTAATTTCTAGCTGTTTAAAATATGTACCTAAATTATTATTAAAATCTGAGAGGGTAAGGTTGTGAGCCTTGTAAAATTGACATGGAATGCCCCATGTGTGGATCTGAGATCAGTGTCAGCTGGTAGTCAAGCCATGGAGTTTTAATATTTAAAATTATTTCTTGGTAATTTTGCCCAATATGTATACATATTTGTTCTTGTAAACTTATGAGGTTAACAATAATTATTTTTGTTTCAGGCTTCAACAAGCCTCTCTGCATGAGGTTTTGGTTCCACATGTTTGGCCCAGTAATAGGAGAGCTTCGAGTCCTGTTGAAAGTAAACAAATTTTCCGATCCTACACCCATGAGAGAAATTTGGAGATTGTCAGGATCTGCTGGGAATGCTTGGTTCCTTGCACAAGTGTCTGTTTCGTCTATTCACGAATTCCAGGTCAGAAATATCTTGTCTCGACACCTTGATGTCACTCATTTTGTAAGTTTACTGGCAGTATCAAACCCATAGGTTCATGGCCATGGAGACATAACCTCTCAATACATCCCTATCCTGAGCTATTGTTTTCCAATTATTCCCTGTACAACTTAGCTCCCTCAAATCATGATTACTGTTGGTCTCCCACCTCATTCTTGGGGGTTTTTCTACAAGAAGTTTCCATGCCCCTCTTTCATTCCCCATCCGTATCACATGTCCTGTTCATTCCTCTCTACAAAACTTATTTGTTCTTATTAATTCTGGTTTCATATAAAAATCATGTATCCTACTGTTATTTAGTTTTCTTCATTCACCTGCCTGTTCATCTCTCTTTGGTCCAAAAATGTTTCCTAAGAACTTTATTCTCGAATACTCATTATCTTTTCTACCCCCTTAAAGTAAGATTCCATGTTTCACATCCATGTAATATAACTGGGAAAACAACAGTTTTATATATTTTCAGTTTAATGTGTTTTTTTGAGAGGTTGGGACGACAAGAGTCTCTGTAATGCATAATAAAAGCATCCATATAACAGTTACATAGATCACATTATTTTTTTACTCTATTACTTGAAATTCTTCATGTCAAGTGTGGTTGGCAGGCACCCTCTATATATATATATATATATATATATATATAGGGGTTCATCTCATCCCTTGACCCGACCCTGAGTTGAACACGATTTGAAGATATTTATTTTACTTGAAATTCTAATATTTATGTTGAATTTATTTTTCTGAGAGGAGTTTAAATTGGGTTCATCTTGCATATAAAAAATGAATTAAATCAAAATATTAATTTGACTTTTTTTATATGAGATTAACATTAAGTATAAATCAACCTAACTCCCTATGCTATGATAAAATCAAATGTTTCCTACCTCTCCTCATATAATTTTTCTAAGTAGATCGCGATTTCGAGACCATAACGGTCTCATCTTCAGTACAGTCCTGGTGACTGATGTTATGTCGATCGGAAGAAACTCTACTACTTCCCTCTGTTGGTGGACCAATGAACCTCTGGATTAGGTCAGGATTTGCGAGAATTTCGAAGTTCATAAGTTTTCCTTTGTTTTCTGAATGTGGATTTTTTCCCAAACCATAAGTTTCTTTTGTTTATCATTTGTTTATTTAGACTGGCTTTTGATTCAATTAAATGTTTTCCGGTCCAAGCATGAGCAGCTACTGCTGACTTCTCCACTTCTCCATTTTTTATGTTTCTAAAATGTTCTTTCACCCTTGTTTTCAAATTTATATTAGTTTTTCCGATATAATTTTTGTCACAATCCATGCATTTGATCTGATAAATTCCTGATATGTTTTCTTCTTCAATTCTTTAATTTTTATTGGTTTTAATTATCCTATTAAGGCTGTATTCATTCTTCAGTGCTAATCTTATATTAAACTTTTTGAAAATTTTTTAAAACTTATCGTGTTTCAATGGTTGGTAAGTGAAGTTTTTGAATTTTATTTTCTCTGTTTCTTTTATAAGTGTCCTTCCATTAATTAATTTTTGTCTTTTAAATTTATTTATTTTCTTGTATACCATATTTCTTTCATAACCGTTATCTATTGCAACATTAATTATGTGTTCTTTTTCTTTTTCATAATTTTTTTTGCTCATAGCTATATTTACCAATCTATGTGTCAAACTATTGAATACTGCCTCTTTGTGAGCAAAATGGTTGAATTCTGAAGCTTTAATATAGTTGTCTATATGTGTATTCTTTCTATAAATTCCAAATTCTCTCATGTTTTCTCCATTCCTTCTTAAAATAATATCCAAAAATGGGATTTGTCTTTCATTTTCAGTTTCCATGGTAAATTTTATACTTCTACTCTGAATGTTCAAAAGTTCTAAAGCATCCTCTATTTGGTCAGAAAATAACAAGTGGACATCCTTTGATTTTCAAATTTCGGAGTAGATTCGTTGATGAGTAATTGCTATTGTGAATCACAAACAAATAGAGGATGCTTTAAAGCTTTTGAACAATCAGATTAGAACTATAAAATTTATTATGGAAACTGAAAATGAAAGACAAATCCCATTTTTGGATATTATTTTAAGAAGGAATGGAGAAAACATGATAGAATTTGGATTTTATAGAAACAATACACATATAGGCAACTATATTAAAAAATTAATGAGTCATTTTAACATCTTACCTCATATTTCATGTTTTATCAAACACGGTTTGACACCGTGTTTGATAAAACATGAAATATGAGGTAAGATGTTAAAATGACTCATTAATTTATTAATTAAGAACCTCATAATGTGTTTCCCAATTTTAACTTTGAACTATATTAAAGCTTCAGGATTCAACCATTTTGCTCACAAAGAGGCAGTATTCAATAGTTTGATACTTAGATTAGTAAATATACCTATGAGCAAAGAAAACTATGAAAAAGAAAAAGAATACATAATTAATGTTGCAATAGATAATGGTTATGAAGAAAATATGGTACACAAGAAAATCAATAAATTTAAAAGACAAAAATTAATTAATGAAAGGACACTTATAAAAGAAACAGAAAAAATAAAATTCAAAAACTTCACTTACCATCCATTGAAACACAATAAGTTTCAAAAATTTTTCAATAAGTTTAATATAAGATTAGCACCGAAGAATGAATACATCCTTAATAGGATAATTAAAAGCAATAAAAATTAAGGAATTGAAGAAGAAAACATATCAGGAATTTATCAGATCAAATGCATGGATTGTGACAAAATTTATGTTGGAAAAACAAAAATAAATTTGAAAACAAGAGTGTAAGAACATCTTAGAAACGTCAAAAATGGAGAAGTGGAAAGTCAGCAGTAGCTGCTCATGCTTGGACCGAAAAACATTTAATTGAATCAAAAGCCAGTCTAAATAAACAAATAGATAAACAAAAGAAACTTATGGTTTGGGAAAAAATCCACATTCAGAAAACAAAGGAAAACTTATGAACTTCGAAATTCCCGCAAATCCTGACCTAATCCAGAGGTTCATCAGTCCACCAACAGAGGGAAGAAGAAGAGTTTCTTCCGATCGACATAACATCAGTCGCCAAGATTGTACTGAAGATGAGACCGTTATGGCCTCGAAATCACGATCTACTTAGAAAAATTATATGAGGAGAGGTAGGAAACATTTGATTTTCTCATTAATTAAACCTCATATTGATTAATTCCTGTAAAAGTTAAATCCCTATGCTATATTTGTAATGTGATATTGCTTTCTTTATTTTATCATTATTTGCTAACTTTTAAGAACTATATATACTAACGGGGGCACGCTGTAGCATAGTGGTTAAGGCACTGAGCTACAAGCCGGAGGGTCGAGGGTTCAAGTCTCATTGGGGTCAGGATTTTTAAACTGACCCAAACCCTCTGGCAGCACTATGGCCCTGGGGTCGACTCAGCCTCTAACGGAAATGAGTACCAGACGCTTGTTCTGGGTGTAAAGGCGGCCGTCACGCAGGGCTGACAACCCGGCTGACATAAAGTGTCGATTGTCTAGAAAAAGTGGGAGCCTTAACCTCCTACTACCCCCAAGGGCCTCCGGGCCTGTTGTGGGATCACTTTACTTTTATATACTAACATATTTTTTATTTTTATTTATTTCCTGTAGTTCCTAAATGGAACCTAGGGCAGCAGTAAAGTTCCACCAGCGTACTCTGCTTCCAGCCGCCATTTCACTTGTTTCTAGCTTTTCCCTCTTTCCTTTGCTTCCTCCTCTACTGATCGCTTCCATGTTTTCCTAGGTCATCCCCTCTTTCTTACTCCTTGTGGGTTCCAATAGATGCAGTCTTCTCTATTGCTTATTGCTCCATCAGGCTTTCTCAATGTGTGGCCTATCCAATTCCATTTTCTTTGTTCTACTTGGTGACATATTGGTGATTGGTTGGTTTTTCTCCACAGTTCTTCATTTGATATTTCCAGCAATCTTATATTTAAAATACGCCTCAAACATCTGCTCACAAATCTGCAACTTTTTATTTGTTGTTTCCAAAACTTTCCATGTTTCACAACCATAGAGGAGGACTGATTTTACGTTGGTATTGAACAGTTGAAAGAGATGTTCATAGTTTTCCATATGTGGTATAACTGCACAAATTCTGCATTTGCTAGACGAATTCATCATTTTATATCTTCTTCTGCTGCTCCTGTTTTTGTAACCATAATACTAACATATACCTGATGTTAATTAATACTGAACTGTTCAAAGGTCCTTGTATCATCATCATCATCATCATCAACAGGTTTACAATGTATTTATTAAATTAATATTGAGAAACTAAAGCTATTACTATGATAGAAATAAGTGCATTAATGAACACAATTAAATTATTGTAATCAATGGTAAAGAGAAAAATTTTTGCCTGAACCGGGAATCGAACCCCGAACCTTTAGCTTTCCATGCTAATGCTCTGTCCACTGAGCTACTATTGGATGGGAATGGAGCCTGGAGTAGCTCAATGGTCAGAGCATTAACATGGAAAGCTAAAGGTCCAGGGTTCGATTCCCGGTTCAGGCAAACATTTTTCTCTTTACCATTGATTACTATGTATTATCACAGAGTTCTACACTCTTACCCTTTTTCTACAAATCCCTCTATCTTCCCAATCCCTCTCTTGCAATTCTTTTTCATTCACCACTTCCTTTATGTCCTTATGTATTTGTTTTTGTCTACCTCTATGTCTCCTTCCTGTTGGAATCCAATCCAAAATTTTTTGGTAACTTTTAATCATTAATTTGAGTTACATGTCCATTTCATTAAAATTGTCAGTATTTTACAAAATCTCTAATTGCAATTTTTATATTCATATGTTGCCTAAACACTTAATTTCTTATTATGTCCAGTTTAGAATGTTTGACTGAACATTGTAGGAAATCCACTTCTAGTGCTAATAGTTGTGATTTAGTTTCCAGGTTTCTGATCCGTACTTAGCCAGACATTGGACTGATGTATATTTATTTTATTTTCTTTAAAAAATATTCATGTTCCATAACATTCCATGAAGTACTGCTCTTGCAGAACTGGATTCGTTTAAATTAAGTGCTCTTGGTTCCAATAAAACAAAGATTGCAGCCACTAGAGCATTAACAGACTTTTGTGATGGTCATTTTCAGTGTCTTTCAGGTAGGGTCATTGAAGTTCTGTCAAAATTTTTCGAAAGTCTTTTCATGAGAACAACCTCAATAGCTTAATTTCTTCAGAATTTGCAGATTAAAAGTAGCAGTGTTATGCATTTCTTTTTTTAAATTTTATTTTCTTATGCCCATTTTTGGATTTTTTTAAATGAATATGTTTCTCTTTAAACTGTGGTCTCTTTTCACAACCTAAAATATCTGTCATAGTTTGAACAATTAACACTAAAAAAATGTATAATTATATTTAATTTAAAATGTTGAAGTTATCGATGTGAAATGTATTTACCTTACATGTACTTATGAAATTGAACTTTTTTTTCTTTTTTGAACCAGGTGGTATTTGAAGCTACGGTGGGAAACACTGGCATGAGTGACATTGCTCTGGATGACATCACATTTGTAGAAGGTCCCTGTCCAGGTAAGCAAGTTGATCGTGATTCCCAAATTTGGCACTGGTGTACAAATAACTAACTAACTCACTGGCACTATCAAACCCGTAGGTTCATGGTTGCATGGACATAAGCTCTCCATATATCCCTATCCTGAGCCAATGTTTTCCAATCATCCCCTGTATAATCTACTTCCCTCAAATCATAGTTAATATTATTCTCCCACCTCATTTTTGGTCTACCAACTGGGTGTTTTCCCTCTGGTTTTCCTACAAGAAGCTTCCATGCATGCCTTTCATTCCCCATTCGTGCCACATGCCCTGCCCATCGCAGTCTACAAGACTTAACTGTTCTCATTATATCTGGCTTCCTATAAAGACCATGTAATTCACTGTTATGCAGTCTTCTCCATTCACCTGTCTGTTCATCTCTCTTTGGTCCAAAAATTTTCCTAAGAACTTTATTCTCAAATACTCGTAATCTCCTTTCCTCCCTTAAAGTAAGAGTCCATGTTTCACATTCATATAATATAACTGGCAGAATAATAGTTTTATATATTTTCAGTTTAACGTTTTTTGAAAGGAGTTGGGACATCAAGAGTCTCTGTAATGCATAATAACATGCATTTCCAGAATTGAGCCTATGTTTAATTTCTTTGTGCATCTCATTCCTATTTGTGATTATTGTTCCTAGGTATTTGAATTCAGCCACCTCCTCAAAATTTCCATCATTTGTCATTAGCTGTCCATTTCCATTATATAATGTATTTTTATGTGTGACCATATATTTAGTTTTATTGATATTTATTTCCAGTCCCAATTTCTTAGTGTTACTCAGCAGTGTGTGCATGTTGGCCTTTAGTACCTCCTCGCTATCGGCCAGTAGTACTACATCATCAGCATAAACTAACAGCTTATTAATGCCATTGAGTTGTAGGCCTTCCTCATCCTCTAGGAGTGAAAAAGTATTATGTCGGTATTAATTATTACAGCTTTTATTATTATTATTATTATTATTTTTATTGTTTTTACACAAGTCTGCGAAGATTTTGTGGCATGAGATATTTTAATGCAAATAAGTCAAGTCAAAAACTCTGATAACATAATTGTTACTAGTTTTTTGTGTATCACATACAGATTTTGCACAATTCTATTTTAACACAAAATATGAGAGCTCTCAGTCCACCACTTATATATACGTGCTGTATTAAAATATGTAAACACCTAAAATATAATACAGTTTTACATATAATATACTCACTGATTTAATTGATACTAGTTTGTCATTGTGTTTAACTGAGTGTAGGTTGATCCTACTACCCTCTCCTGGTTACAGTGAAAAATTGCAAAATCAATAAGCTGCCAGCACATACGATTCCAATACCACCAACAACTTTACAAGAGAGTAGTACCGGTACTTCTTCCACCTCCAGCACAGAACGTGATTTCAATTTGTCCCTAGAATCAAAAGACAGCATTCCATGTCCTATCAATTAATCAATTTGGTCTTACAAAAGAAAAAAGTTAACTTTTAGGTTTGATGTTTAAAGAAGAAGACATTTTAGCTCCTGATACAAATTTTTATTGGTATAGACATTGAAAAGAATTTAAAAAGCATCTTGTAATGGGGGAATTAGTGTACTCTTGTTATATCCTTGGCTTGAATGGTTGCCTAGGAACAGATTATGAACAGGCAAGTTGGCTTATATTTATTGATTCCGTAGTAAAAGAAGTCTAACGGATTGTCTTCTGCATAATGGGAATAAATTATCTTCAGTTCCAGTAGTTCAGTCAATGTGCATATACAAACATGTGTACTATTCTATAAAAAGAACACAAATGGTACATGTGCTGTGACCTTATGGCGTGTGGTATTTTTTTGGAGCAACAAGGAGGGTACACAGAATTTCCATGTTTTTTCTGTGAATGGGATTCTAGGGCCAGGGAAAGACACTGGAAAGTTACTAATTTGCCAAAAAGAAAACAACTGATGCCAGGGATAAAATAATGTAATAAATCGTCCATTAGTTAATTCTGAAAAAAATATTGCAACTTCCTTTGCACATAAAACTAGGATTAATGAAGCAATTTGTTAAAGTTTTGGACAAAAATATCCCTTGTTACCAATACATTGCTAAAAAAATTGTTACTGTCAGAGGCAAAAGTAAAGGAAGACTTTTTGACAGACACAGATTCGCAAACTTATTATGGATGTTCCATTTAAAAACTGCATGTCTGACATGGAACCACAAGCTTGGGAATCATACAAAGACAGCATTGAGAAGTTTCTGGATAATGCTAAAAATGATAAAATATGACAAAAATTGTAGAAACTATGCTTGAAAGGTTCAGATCACTGGGATGTAATATGAGCTTGAAGTTACACTTCCTCCACTCTCATCTTCAACATTTCCCAGAGACTTTAGGAGCACTAAGTGAAGAACATGGTGACATAAAAGAGATGGAAATGAGGTACCAGGTTTGATGGGATGTCTCCAAGATGCCTAATAATATTGGTGTTAAAGAGAAAAAAATCCTCGGCAAGAGCACAATTGTCAGTCAACTCACCACTTGTTTCTTGCTATGTGGAGGAGAAAATAGAGATTTTAAGGTATTAAGTTATGTAGATAGGAAATAACACTATGAGGTTTTTTAATATTGTTTATTTTTTATTATTTCACTCACCTCATACTTCATAATTATGAAGTATGAGGTGAGTGAAATAATAAAAAATAAACAATTTTAAGGTATATTAATATTTTTTAAATTTATTTTAAACTGTTTTAACTGTGCAATTGATCAAACCTCTGTAGATATTACAGCAATTTAAATGATTCTGGCTATTACATACAATACAAAAAGTAATAAATATCTAATTTCAACATGGCAAAAAACCTTACGTGATATGAAAAAACTGTTAATATATTTGAATTCAGCACATCAAAATTAGATTTAGAGACCTGTGGAACCTTGTGCTGCAGAAAACAATAATTAAATTTACAGGCCTGTGTTATTAATATTATTATTTATCTCTGGTTTGACAGACCTCTATGAGCCCAGTCCTTCTTTAGATTTTTCCATTTTTCTTTGTTGAATATCATGCTCCTCCATTGTTAATTGCACATATCCTCATGTCCTTTCCTGAGATCTTTATGATTCTGGTTCATTAAATTGGTTAACAAATTAATAGTTATATCTCCTTCTCCAGACACCAATTTCTTCCACTGACCCAAAAATATAGCTCAGAATCCTTCTTTCAAATATGTTGAGTTCCCTTTCATCAAATTTTGATGTTGTCCAGATCTCAGCGCCATATGTTAGTAATTGCCACATTAACACTATAATTCATAACCTTACTTTTCCTGTATAAATTGTTATTATTATTATTTTGTTTTTTTATTTTTATTATTATTATTATTATGTTTATTATTTATTATTATTATTTTTATTAATATTTTTATTTTTTATTATTATTTTTATTATTTTATTATTATTTTTATTATTTTTTATTATTATTATTATTATTATTATTATTATTATTATTATTATTATTATTATTATTATTATTATTATTATTATTGTTGTTGTTGTTGGGAGATGATGAAATTAATACCACATTTTAAGTTGAATTCTTTGCATTTAGAGAATATAGTGAAGATGTTTATGATGTTGTGTTTAGCGTCACCACAAGTTGCTTCGCCCAAGGCTCAAGACTGCACATTTGAAGTAGATGAGTGTGGCTGGACCAATGTCCCTAGTTCTAGAGGTCGGGACAAGATTGAGTGGCAGAGAATGCCCATACGCAGTCAGAATATAAGATACCGAAGGAGACCGTCATCCAACAGGCAGAGTGGCAGTAATGGTAGAGTATATTCAGTTCAATACGATATATGATATTTTTATTTAATGCACAATCCATAATATGAGACAATTTTTCTTTATTTAATTTTATAAGATTTATCATCATCATCAGAAAGCTTCTGCCAGACCTCTCCAACTGCTCCCTTTTGTCTTCCAAGTGAAGCATTGTTCTCTATTCAACTAATAACACTGATATGCAAATTTTAAATTTTTGTCTGGGGTTTTATTCTAATATGTCATTATCCCTAAATTTGACAATGCTGAATCAGAATATGTACTTGGCTTGTCTCCATGACATACCAATTTTTCACAATATAAGAAAAATAAAATACATTATTTTTATACTGGGTTTTATCGAATTTGTTATATTATTAAATATCAGTTAATAAATCCACAACACTCAGCACTAAAATCTTCAGAATTAACTAATATTTCTGACCAAACATGAGCAACCACTGCAGATTTTTTTACTTTCCCTTTTTTTACATTTCTTGTATGTTCTTTTTTTTTCCCTATGTATATCTTTTCACAGTCTGCACATTTAATTTTATATCATCGTGGTGACTGCAATAGGTCATATGTCACCAAAATCAGAATTGTGTTGTATTGCATCATCATAAGCAGCATTCACTTTTACACAAGCTGCAAATGGTCCTATGTCATTCAGGAATAATCATCATCATAGTACATTAATGAATTTAGGCCATTTGTGGACCTGTTTCGGCCTCAAGAGAAACACCATCCAGAAGTCTTTTGAGTGGACGTCCTGATCTTCTCCTTCCTGCAGGTTGATATCTTAACATTTGTTTGAGAATCCTGTGATCTTCCATTCGATGAACATGTTGCATCCATCTTGACTTATAATCAGAAATTTTCTTTTCTAAAGGTTCCATGTGTAATTCTTCTAAGATGTCTTCATTTTTTTGTGATCTAGTAGTGTGTATCCTGCAGTCCTCCGAAGGTATCTCATTTCAGCAGATCTAAGTCTCTGTATATCCTTCTGTTTCAACGTCCATACTTCGCTACCGTACAAAAGAGTTGGAAGAGCCGGTGTTTTATACACTTTTAGTCTTGAATGTTTTTGGACGGCTTGAAGATAGAATTTATTGACCCTAAAATTCTTAAAAATTCATATATTTTTGCATTTACATCCTTTTCTTCTTCATATGAGATATTGCATCCTAGATATGTAAAATTATTCACCTGCTCCAAAATTTTATTGTTAAGTGCAATTTTATTTCTGACAGGATCTACACCTTGAAATGCCATAATCAGGAATAATATATAATATTATAATATAATTTTAATAATCACCTTAAATATATGATTAATAATTGTAGAGATAATCGGTTTTCTTTAGCATTGTGAAAAGTTTAAAAAAATTACATACAACCTTTTGCTGTCACCACGACGACATGTTCTTGATTTTTTACAATCAACAATCTTTACATTTTCGTTGGTTTTAATTAGTTTATTTAAACTATAATCATTCTTTAGTACTGAACTAATATTAAATTTTCCAAAAATCTTTTGAAATTTATTGTGTGCCCAAGGGAGATATGTGAATTTCCTGAATTTCACATCTTTTGGTTTTTTATCTGATGTGTGCTTTCGTTCCTCAATTTTTGTTTTCTGTACTTCTCAATTTTTTTGTGTATCTCTTATCACCAAAACCATTTTTTTTGTAACCTCAATAATGTGTTAAGATATACATAGGGAAAACAAAAAGAAATTTAACCATTAGAACTAAAATTCATTGGAGAACATTTTGTTTAAACAACTCACCTCATAGGATTCATGCTTTCATGATAACGTGGATTCAAACACAGTCGTGTTCATCCTCAGCCATAACTCCGACTGACGAAATTCTTTGGCCGTCAGTCACCATCTTTAATGCTGCCATCTATGGTTGAATTTATGAACTTCGAAATCAAAGTAATTTTGTTAGGGATATCAAAATTCATTGATCTATCTTTATTTTTCTGAATGTATATCTTTTCCCAAACTGTCAATTCGAAAGGCTTCTCTACTTGTTTTAAAAGTTTAGCTTCTCTTCCAATTTTATGATGTTCTAATAAACTATGTGCAGCAATTGCAGATTTTTCAATTTCACAATTTTTAACATTTCTGAAATGTTCTTTTGTATGAGTTTCTAAATTCCTCTTTGTTTTTCCTATATAAACTTTATTGCAATCTTCGCAACTTATTTGATTAATTCCAGATTTCTTACTGTCTGGGACATTGACTTTTTTATTTTACCTATACCATGGTATATTTACCTTGTCATGGTGGAGTGGCTTGCATGCTTAAATGATTCTGAGAGCTATGCCGGCGGTAGCATTGCTGCCGATAGGGTTACCCATGCCGGACTGGTCGAAGGTGATAAGCCAGACGAAAAAAGTACCTTGGGCGAAAGAGTGACGACCTTTCACCGTAAAAATACAACCGTCAAGAAATGCGGACATGGGTTCATCTGGGGTAAAATTTTCCGGAGGTCAAATAGTCCCCCATTTGGTTCTCCGGGCGGGGACTACTTCAGGGAACCCATGCCAAAGGCTCATATAATGGTACTGTACATCAACTATTTGTAGACTTCAAAAAAGCATATGGTTCAATTGAGAGGGAGAAGTTATATAGTATCCTGCTGGAGTTCGGAATTCCTAAAAAGTTAGTTAGACTTATACGAATGTGTCTAAATGGCTCAAAGAGTAGGGTGCGTGTAGACAAACAGTTTTCAGACACTTTTGAAATCCAGAATGGGTTGAAGCAAGGAGATGCACTATCTCCTCTACTATTTAATTTTGTACTAGAGCATGCCATTAAATCTTTAGAGAATGAGGAAGGCTTACAACTGAATGGCGTTAATAAGCTGTTAGTTTATGCTGATGATGTAGTATTATTGGCTGATAGCGAGGAGATACTAAAGGCCAACACGCACACACTATTGAGTAACACTAAGAAATTAGGACTGGAAGTAAATATCAGTAAAACTAAATATATGGTCACACGTAGAAATTCAGTATATAATGGAAATGGACAGCTAATGACAAATGAGGGACATTTTGAGGAAGTGGCTGAATTCAAATACCTAGGAACAATAATCACAAATAGGAATGAGATGCACAAAGAAATTAAACATAGGCTCAATTCTGGAAATGCATGCTATTATGCATTGCAGAGACTTTTGATGTCCCAACTTCTTTCAAAAAACGTTAAGCTGAAAATATATAAAACTATTATTCTACCAGTTATATTATATGGGTGCGAAACATGGATTCTTACTTTAAGGGAGGAAAGGAGATTACGAGTATTTGAGAATAAAGTTCTTAGGAAAATTTTTCGACCAAAGAGAGATGAACAGACAGGTGAATGGAGAAGACTACATAACAATGAACTACATGGTCTTTATAGGAAGCCAGATATAATAAGAACAGTTAAGTCTCGTAGATTGCGATGGGCAGGACATGTTGCACATATGGGGAATGAAAGACGTGCATGGAAACTTCTTGTAGAAAAGCCAGAAGGAAAACGCCCAGTTGGTAGACCAAGAATGAGGTGGGAGAACAACATTAACTATGATTTGAGGGAAGTAGATTATACAGGGAATGATTGGAAAGCATTAGCTCAGGATAGGGATGTGTGAAGAGCTTATGTCCGCCCGGCCATGAACCTACGGGTTCGATTGTGCCAGTGAGTAAGTAAGTAAGTATTTTACCTATAATGGAAAATTTTACCAACAGGTTTTGGGTTTGTCAGTGGGCAATCCGCTCTCACAATTTTTGGCAGATTTGTATATGGGTTATTAGGAGTGTCAAATCACAAAAGCATACCCATGGATGTTTAAGACTTGGTTCAGATAAGTGGATGATATTTTTGTGATAATAAATTCCAAATATATTGAAGATGCTCTCAAATTATTGAACCTTCAGGATGAATTAGTAAAGTTTACTGTAGAATTGGAAAAAGAAGAGAAAATTCCATTTTTGGATTTATATTTAATTACGAATGATCAAACACTGAAAATTGAATTTGAAATATTTAGGAAAGGAAGTCATACAGATAATTTTATTAAATCATCAGGCTTCATTCACATTGCTCATAAGCATGCAATATTCAATAGCTTAATTTACAGATTGACAAATGAAGAAAATTTCAACAAAGAATATAAACATATCTTAAACACTGCTAGATTAAATGGTTTTTGAAAAAGAATTAATTATAAATAAGTTGAAGAAATTCAAACACAAATAAAAAGACTTAATGAATGTACTACTCTACAAAAATGCAAAGAAAAGAAAAAAAATACAAGAAAATTGCATACCATCCTGAAATGCATAGGAAATTTAAAAAAAAAAGTTGACAAATACAACATTTCTTTGGCACCAATAAATAAATTTAGTCTGGGTAATCTTCGAAGTACCAATAAAAAAGTCAATGTCCCAGACAGTAAGAAATCTGGAATTTATCAAATAAGTTGTGAAGATTGCAATAAAGTTTGTATAGGAAAAACAAAGAGGAATTTAGAAGTTATGTAGATAGGAAATAACATTATGAGGTTTTTTAATATTGTTTATTTTTTATTTCACTCACCTCATACTTCATAACTTCTAGCATACCCAGGGTTTCGTCACATCCTTTGTGACATTCTCAATGCTGTGTCACGTTCACAACTGACGTCCGGCTGCCTTCTATCCTGCAGACTGACCTCCGCGCCATCTGATGGCTGACCAACAAACTTCCAAATCAGTCCTCTCTCCTTATAACCGGGTATTTCAAAATTCATAGTTGTATTTTCGTTCTTGCATATATAAATTTTTTCCCAAATTGTGAGTTCCTTTGGTTTTTCCAATTGTTTAAGTAATTTTGTTTTGGTTTCTATTCTATGTTTTTCTGACCAGGCATGTGCAGCTATTGCAGATTTTTCGGTTTCTCCATTTTTAACATTTCTGAGGTGTTCCTTTAATCTTGTATTTAGATTCCTCTTTGTTTTTCCTATGTATATCTTTTCACAATCTTTACAATTAATTTGATAAATTCCCGATTTTTTGCAGTCTTCAATCTTTTCATTTTTGTTGGTTTTTATTAAATTACCTAAGCTGTAATCATTTTTCGGTACTAATTTAATGTTGAATTTGTTGAAGATTTTTTGAAACTTGTCAAATACTAAAGGATGGTATGTGAACTTCTTGAATTTTTTACCAATATTTTTATCTGTCTGAAGAGTACTTTCATTAATCATTTTTTGTTCTTTAAATTGATTTATTTTCTTATGTATCATCTTCTCTTGAAAATCATTATCCTTCGCAATTTTTATTATGTGTTCTTTCTCTTTATTGTAATTTTCTTTGCTCATGGGGACATTCACAAGTCTGTGTGTTAAACTATTAAATACTGCCTGTTTGTGTGAAAAATGGTTAAATCCAGTAGCTTTTATATAATTGTCAATGTGAGTTTCTTTTCTGTAGATTCCAAATTCTATTTTCTTTTTTTCCTCATTCCTATTCAATTTAAGCTCTAAAAATGGTATTTCATGATTATTTTCTACTTCCATTGTAAATTTGATTATTTTATTTTGAATATTTAACAGTTTAATGGGGAACTTTGAATGTCATGTAACCAAAGCACACCCTTTGATGTTTAAATTTTGGAGAAGATATGTAGATGATATCATAGCAATAGTAAAACAGAAACAATTAGAAGATGCCATTAAACTGTTAAATATTCAAAATAAAACACACAAACCACTAAAGATATAATACATTTTGGAATTTTTGCATTATGAGGTTTTCTTAACAAGAATCAAATGAATCGTGAATTTTTCTTACCTCATGTTTTTTTAACACAGAACTGCAGTATTGCGAAATATATCATTCCCATCTTCAACTGTTTTCATGACTGTCAGTTTTTTATTGTGCCGGTAATTTTCTAAACTGCCATCTGCTGTACTTTTGAAGAAGTAATTTTCTAAACTGTAATAAATTATAAGGAAATATAAGTAATTTTGTAAAGTACAGCAGATGGCAGTTTAGAAAATAACTAGCATAATAAAAAATTGACAGTTGTGAAAACAGCTGAAGATGGAATGATGTATTTCCTGATACTGCAGTTCTGTGTTACAAAAACACAATGTATGAGATAAGAGGAATTCACGATTCATTTGATTCTGATCACTAAAGATATAACTTGCAGATTAAAATTTTACACATTTTTTATACTTGTGTTGGAGCCCTAATGCTCCCACTTCCATTCTTCACAATGGACACCTTGAGAGAGAGAGCAAACGTGTTGCATAAATGCAATTCATGCACTTGATGCACTCTGCGCATGTGCCCGCCGTGCCAGAGATATACACGTAGATTGACAGCATTGCAAATAGCATGCGATAACCATACTGGCTGCTGCCATAGAGCATTATAAACAACACTGCCAAAAGTAGGTAATTACCTTAAGCAGAGTGGAGTATATTTAAAGAACAATATTTTCAGTTTATAGCATTTTGCGATTAAAAGCAACAAATTAAATTAAAGATTTTTTTTCAGTTTTTAAAGCCCAAAATGTACTGTATTTATATTTTTAATATTGCAAGTGACATAGATTGACCTGAGAGCCATTCATTGAATGATTACTAAGGAAATTACTATTTTTACTGGTAATTTGAATGCTTATGAGTAACACTTGAAGTCCGTTAACTTAGATTTTGTTATTTCACAGAATACTTTTTAAACTTAGGGCGCAAGTTGCTTCAACCAACAGGAAGTACAACTCAGTTAGTGTCTCCTGAGTTTGTTGCATCAGAAGAACCTCGATGTCTATGCTTTTGGTAAGTAATCTTTCTCAGTGAAATATTGGACTAACTACTCGTACATGACCACCGGTTGTAAACTATCTCAAATGCTGTTGATTAGATGAGGTAGTACATTAATGGTACCAACAGGTTTTCTTTTTGTAGTGTGAGATCTTTCATTACTACATACATCATTACTTTTCCTTTTATTTTCCTCATCAATGCTTTTCGGTCATTTGGGTTGGTTAGCTACATTTAGTTAAAGTTACAAAAATGATCATAAGTTTTTTTTGTAGCGATACTGAGTGAGACAACATAACTGGTCATTATAACGAATCCGTTGGGTTTTCAATTCTATTTTCCCATGATTCTGAGCAAACTTTTGCAGACTTTCTTTTTTTTCTTTTTTCCTAGGATACATTTATGTGAAATTAAATTTTCCCCTATTTCTCTTTTTTTTTTCTCACACCACGAACTTTTTGTGTGTGTGTGTGTGTGTGTGTGTGTGTTATATATATATATATATATATATATATATACGAATAAGACAGTTTTCTTGGGTTTCCGCATCTTGGATTAAGTTGTCAGTGGCCAGGGCCAAACTTGAATCCAAGACGTGGAAACCCAAGAAAACTGTCTTATTCATACTTATATCCGCGAAAATCTGCAATATAACATATAATATTAAGTAGAATATGTTTATCACTCACCTCATATTGAATGGAAGGAGAGAGGACAAACTCTTCAAGAACGACAGAACAACGGTCGTGATGATACTGAGGATGGAACAGAAACTATGTTCCGAAACTAGTTTATAATCAAATAAGAAGAACAATATGAGGTGAGTGATAACATATTCTACCTTAATGAATATACCTCATAGTGAGAATTCCTAAAATAAGTAAGTATATATATATATATATATTATATATATAAACTTCAGGTTGGTAACTAAATTGTACAACTGTAATTTGTGTGTGTTTTGGTGTTTTTTAATGTTACGTTATTGCTTTGTTTTGCTGACAATCCCCTTTCTCTGTTTATCTTATTCATGTTCTACTTGGCCAAAAGCTTCCACCTATCTTAGGTATTCCCCATCTTCCTCTCATCCGCTTCACTCCAATTTATTCTTCTTCTCTCAATATCTTGATAACATGTTCCTCTCATCTAAGTCTCCGCAACTCTTTATCTCCCCCCTGAATACTATGTCCTAACGTAGTGCCTGTCTTAGTAACCATTGTTTTATATTACTCTACTCTCCAACGAAATTCAAGGTTTCTCTTATTTGTGAATTTGAAATTTTTCGTGGATTCTTGGAATGATCTTCACCTACATTATTTTCAAGAAGAAAAAACACAAATTACAGTATTAATATATAACAATTGACTAGGCAATATATATATATATATATATATATATGTTTTTTCTAAAGGAATCCTGAAAATGCCTTATAATTGAATGAGAGTTGTTGTAAATATAACCTAAAAATGGCTGTATTATCATTAGAATATGTCCATTGTCATTGGTGAAATAGAATAGCCAACCTATGACAAACACACTAGCACAAAAAAAATGAAGATATAATGATGTTATGAATACAGGGTGGTTGAAGGCTACAGCTGCACTCAAGTGCTGCTTTCTGTGAGATTATTTTCTTGACAAATGTGTCAGATGAATTTGTGGTTAAGTTATTTTTAGTTTATTGTAACATAAAAATGGATAAAATTAAATACAGATGTTCATTATTTTGTATAAAAGCATTGAAAGTACAGAAAGAGATTAGCAAATGATGACTCACCAGTTTCATGTGTAGGATGGGCAGTTCTGTCCTTTCACACTATATTTACTATGTTTATTTGTAGGTACTTAATGCATGAGCCATTCATAGACGTAAGTGGTCCCAGTCTGGGAGTGCTGCGGATATTGCTGCTCTTTGGCAAGAGCCAAACACTTATTCCATTATGGCAGCTTACCAACAACCAAGGTCCAATCTGGCATTATGGTCAAGTGCCTGTCCTGGAAACAAGAAGCTACAGGTAACTTGCACACTTTCATCTTGAGCATGTTTCCTTTAAAAAGGAAGGTTTCACACTGTAGATTTACAGCATGTAATAGAACCAGTGCTCCCCCAGCATCATGAGGAATTTGGGTAGCTACAATAAATGGTGGTTCCATGTTGAGAAAACCAACTATACTGACTAGGAGACCTGACGTACTGACCATATGTGAGCCAAGTACCTTCTAGACCTGTCGTGCTATGGAGTTAAAGGAATCTCAAGTCTGAAATAAAAGGCTCTGAGCAAAATTCACACTCACATTTGAATTGCTAAGCTAATGACCTGAACTGTTAAAAACTGCCCCCTAAATAAAATTCACAAAAACACGAGCATTTTGTACTTTTCTTTATTTTAAGACATTCAGATGAGAAAGACGAGGCAGTTTCCTTTATTATTTGTGAATGTTAACACCTGACTTCTCTAACATCAAAGCTTTACAAAATTAATGTGCTCATTCTCATGCAGTACTTAATACAACTAAATGTACAAATGTTTGCCTAACCTGGGAATAGAACCCAAGATCTCCAGTTTTACTCAATGATGCACTAACCATTGTGCTACTTAGGTAAATAGCTAGCCTAACTTCATTAATTTAGGTATGAAGTTCTTAATTAGCTGATATGGTATACAATAAATCCTGTAATATAATTAATGCAACTGAAAATATACAAAACTATTATTCTACCAGTTATATTATATGGATGCGAAACATGGACTCTTACTTTAAGGGAGGAAAGGAGATTACAAGTATTTGATAATAAAGTTCTTAGGAAAATTTTTGGACCAAAGAGAGAAGAACAGACAGATGAATGGAGAAGACTGCATAACAGTGAATTACATGATCTTTATAGGAAGCCAGATATAATGAGAACAGTTAAGTCTCATAGACTGCAATGGGCAGGACATGTGGCATGAATGGGGAATGAAAGATGTGCATGGAAGCTCCTTGTAGGAAAACCAGAGGGAAAATGCCCAGTTGGTAGAACAAGAATGAGGTGGGAGAATAACATTAACTATGATTTGAGGGAAGTAGATTATGCAGGGGATGATTGGAAAACATTGGCTCAGGATAGGTATATATGGAGAGCTTATGTCCGCGCGGCCATGAACCTATGGGTTCGATTGTGCCAGTGAGTTAGTGAGTTAATATAATTAATGGATTCAGGCATAACTTCATTATATATAAAATAAAACAATTTACCTTAGTAATAATTCCACTAATCCATCCATAGTAATTCTGCCCGAAGGCAGGTCCTTCACTGCAATCATAGCATTTTCATGCTATGCTTGCAGCTTTACTAGGGAATTGTGTAGGTGTGGTAGCTTCCCGTTGCTTTCCACACCGGTGAAGGATGATGATGATAATGATAATGGTAAGGATGATAATAAGGATGATGGCCATATGATTCTGGGGACCGTTTGGGCCTTAAAGTTTTCCTGACATTTGTCTTACAGGTGAGGAAAAACCCCGATAAAAACCTCACCCAGAAGAACTGTTCTGACCGGGGATCGAACCCGGGCCCGCTGCGTGACAAGGCAGCACGCTACCTCGAGACCACAGCGGTGGACTATATTTCCACTAAAAGAGTAGGAATCAATAAATGAACAGACTAATTTTTGTTTTTTTCATCCGTATTACATATTTTTTGAGTTGCTTATTGGTGGATGATGTAACATGATGCCACCTTTGGATACGGAATATATAGGTGGAGTTTATTGTTTTTCTTTTTAGTAGCATTTTTACTTTGATGTGATCATATTCAGACTGCAAACGGGACATGACTGCCTGAATAAACACCTACACAGACTTGGCATAACAGATTCACCTAAATGCCCTTCTTGCAATTTAAATGAAGATATTTAAAGAAACCATCTCCTCCGTTGTCCAGCTTTTGTAGAAGAGACCAGCCTATCTGCTAAATATTGGAGTGCAAGAGAGCGAATGATTTCATTATCAAGTGCTCGACATTAGATACCAACCAACCAACCAACCAACCAACCAACTATGATGTGATCACCCTGATGATGCCCTATTCAAGGACAAAACACATGTAAGGAACAGTTTGGGTATGGGTTTGTGGTTTTAATTTGACACATTTGTAACCCAGATTGATTATGGAATTACTACTAAGGTAAATTGTTTTATTTCACCCAGAATAATATCTTGATAGTGGAAGCAAGTGTATGGAAGTTTGTGGGGTACATGGGAATTACAAATAAAAAAATCAACTCCTGAATTGCCTTAGTAGCACAATTGATAGTGTACCAGTGTGTAAATGTGGAGTCATGGGTTCAAATCTTGGTTTAAGCAAGGAAAAAAATTCTCTTTAGTTTCATCAGAGCCTTAACCTTAAAGCTGGTATAGATTTTACATATGCTGCAAAATTTCTTGAAATCCTGATATTTATATTCATTAATTTGTAAAAACTCAATTACTCACATTTTTAGCTGTTCTGAAAAGGAGAGGACCTGCTTGACTACCACTCAATAGACAATAAGATTCACAAAATTACAAAAAGGAAATTATTTTATATGCTTCAAATAATTAAAATATAGACATATTTCCCTGACATTTTTTGTAATTATAATGTTTTCGTTAATGGAATGAAATAATTCTGCCAAGTTTTTTTTTTATAAATGTTGCCAAATTATATTTGCCACATATCCCTCACGCTGGTCAGATCTTAAATTTCAGTGGAATTCATGTTTCAAGATTTTTGTAGTAACATATTTTTATTTATAATTAGATAAAAAAGAATTGATTTTTTTTCTGATTTTTATTCTCTCTTTTGAATGCTAGGTAGTGTTTGAAGGGATATGGGGTCCAAACAGGGCCTCAGGCACCATTGCTATTGATGATGTCACACTTTATGAAGGTGAATGTATTGGTAAGTTTGGCAAATGCAATACATGCTTGTTACAATAATTAAGTATAAATGCTTTTTTTTAATATAATAAATTTGGGAATTTTTAACATCATGAGGTTTTATTTTAAGAATCAAATGAATCATGAATTCTTCTTACCTCATACTTCTATGTTTTTTTAAACACAGAACTGCAGTATCGGCGACCATCGTCAGCTGTTTTCACAACTGTCAATTTTTCCTTTTGCCGGTAATTATCCAAACTGCCATCTGGTGTTCTTTTGAAGGAGCCATTTTCTAAACTGTCATCTGTTGTATTTTTTAATAACTTTGTAATCAAGCTCGGTTCGTCCGGAATCTCGAAGTTCATGGTTCTAGTATGGTTTTTTTTTTTTAATATATATCTTTTCCTAAACTGTTAAATCCAAAGGTTTAGATAGATATAAATGCACTGAGGCTTGTCATCTGCATGTAATAGTTAATACAACTAAAGAGAGAAATTTATAAATATTTATGAATTTTTCTCCATTGCACGTGGATGGCAACTGAGTATATTAATTTCAGTACTACATTCATATTCAAAGTTAAAATTGGGAAACACATTATGAGGTTCTTAATTAATAAATTAATGAGTCATTTTAACATCTTACCTCAACAAACTTTGATGGTGAAATTCTAGCAATTTTCTTAAGTTTACAAAATCTTTTATATCACATCCAAAAATTTACAAAAGTTGTAATTCTATGTGACTCCAAAGCACCATTCTTGCTATAACACGAGACACAACACCCAAAAGCATCAAAATTATCGAATGTCACAAATGATAAAACATTTATCCCGTCTACATAAAAAAGTTGTACTTCAATGGATTCCGGCCCATTGTGGAGTGACAGCAATGAAATAGCCGATTTCTAAGCCAAGAAGGGTAGCAAAATTGTTTCAAACCCAATTTTCTGCTCCAGTTTCCTTTCACTCTATCAAAAGAATTATCTCAAATAAATACATCAATAAACTTAGAGAAGAATATCCACCAAAACATCTGGAGAAAGGAATGGGAAAATCTACAAGCTTATGACATTACTACATTACAAAGAAAAATCTGCAGTAGCAACATTCAGACTGCTAACAGGACATGAACTGCTTGAATAAACACCTACACAGAATTGGTATAAACGATTCACCTAAATGCCCTTTTTTGCAATTTAAATGAAGATATGGAAAGAAACCATCTCCTCCGTGTCCAGCTTTTGTAGAAGAGACCAGCCTTTCTGCTAAATATTGGAGTGCAAGAGGAGCGAATGATTTCAATATCAAGTGCTCGACATTAAGATATCAACCAACCAACCAACATCTTACCTCATATTTCATGTTTTATATCAAACACGGTAACTATAGTTTTCAAATGATCTTGTCATTCAGTTTCAACCGCCATTATGACTACGAATATCTGGTATCATAATGGCGGTTGAAAATGAATGACAAGATCATTTGAAAACTATAGTTACCGTGTTTGATAAAACATGAAATATGAGGTAAGATGTTAAAATGACTCATTAATTTATTAACTACATTCATAATTTACTGATGTGACATGTCTTCTTGGTGAAGCTGCAAAGAGTACATGGGGTTTTAAAAATGATAGAAATTCATGTCTATATATGGATACCTGGATAGCTCTAGGTAGAGTGCCAGGATGCTATGCTGGAGATCCTGTGTTCAAATCCCAATTCATGCATAAAGTTTTCTTTTTAGTAGAAATATGTAAGTAAATATTATACAAGAAAAAAAACAGTAGCATGCAAAAATATTGGATTTTATTATTAGTATGAAAAAAATGATATCTATGTAGTGGACATCTAATTGAAAGTTGTGATGACAGCAGATGATATAAACTGTGATTTTCTCTTCTCTTGAATTAAACATAAGCCTTGAAAAAGTTCAAGTAATATTTTTTGTTTACATTGTAATATAGACTGTCGCTCATATTTTATGGAAAGTAGAAAATAGAATTTACAACTAAATAAATATAGAACACTTAATTAAATTATTACACTGGTCAACAGTGGTTTTGTTGCCCTTGATATAAGATTAATTTCAGATATATTTATGCTCACAATTCATGAAACTAACAGTGATTTTGGAAGATTTGCTCGGTTTTTTTAAATCTTTATTTTCATTTTACACTACAAAAATAGGAAAATATGAAAAAATATAACATATATATTTATGTCAATTGTTTTTTGAAAAATTAGTATACATCGACGTAAATAGAAAGAAAAATGTCATGTTACACTTCAGTGAAATGCCTTTTATAAGATTTTCTTCTCTAATTTTTTAGGGGACAATCTCTTTTTAAAGATCAGCAGTAATCTGCTATCATGTAACGGTCCCATCTACCCTGATACCTTTCCTCCATTACTTTTAGATCCTGGTGAAAGCGCTCTCTCTGTCACTGTAATTTCCTACATTATCCGGAAATCTATCCAGGTGACTGTGGAGAAAGCGTAACTTTATGCTCATGTTTGCTCCCAGAATCTTGAAGCTTATCAACATGTTTTGCACAATTTCTTTATAATTTGGTACTTTATAGTTACCTAGGAAATTTTCTACTACCAATACAAAACCCTTCCAAGCTTCAGTTTCCAGAACAGTCATAACTTTGATGAAATTTACATCTTTCATCAATTTCCGAATTTGAGGACTATGAAATATTCCGCCTTTTAACTTTTCCATACTGAGCTTAGGAAATTTTCTACAAATGTACTTGAAACATTCTCCTTCCTTTTCCATTGCTTTGACGAATTGTTTTATCATATCCAGATGCACGTCGTGAGTACTTTAATTTTGTCAAATAACTGAGATCACGGCCGATGTGCGGAGTGAGGTGTGCAAGAGTGGGGATCACGTGATGTTTATATGCATGAAAAAATGCACAGAAATCAAATCATGACTGGAAACATAAATTTTATTAGTAACAAACCATTTACTGTTTAAGATATAAGATATATAAAAAATCATAAAAACTAGAGCACATTCAGCACTTTCATGAATGTATTTGTAAACTGTGCACTTGGAAACACAAAAATTTGCTGAGATATCCAGGGCAACAAAACAAAAATTGTTTTTTGCAGAGCTGTGTTATGAATGTGTTTTTGTTAAAGAAGAATTCAATATTTTAGATAGTAAATATGGCAGTAAACTGTTATTCATTTTGATTTTGTGGTATTGAGAGTATTTATCCATGTATTTCAGAAATGCCCACACATGCAGTGGTTCGGGCAGAAGACTGTTCATTTGAACGGGGTATTTGTGGGTGGCAAAACATGAGCCATGCAGATCCAAATGAGCGTTTAGTGTCTTGGCAAATGGCTGCAGACATGCATCGACCTAACCAACTTCAAGACAAAACGTTCGGCACTTCAGGTAGTTTTTCATTTTACACAAACAACATAAGAGTGTTGTGAAGTTTCCTCTCATCCAGGAAAGTTACATCGTGGGAAAGTGTTGTAATAGGATGTCATGTAATTACTGTTTATGCACAAATCCCACTTTCCATAACAATCCCTAATATAATTGCACAATATCTTTGCAATTGTCTGTCTTGATCTATCTAATCAAATCATGCTGCATTGTAAGAATCAATTATTTCAAGTTTTGCCAAGTGGTGAGGCAGGCAATCATGTCCAGTGGCTAATCTGAATTGGCAACAGCTTCCTTCCTTTGCTGTTAGCTATTGAATTGTAAAGACCTTCTATGTAATGCTATTTATTATATTTTGCTGTGATTTGAGCTGTATTAAGGAAAGTTTGATTATTCCTAAAATAATGAGTAATTTTTTCACATCTTACCTCACATTTTATGATTCTTTAAACACGGGAACTAGTTTTCAAGAGAGGGATCTCTCTCATTTTCAACCAACATTATGACTACCGGATAATAATGTCAGTTGAAAATGAGAGAGATCCCTCTCTTGAAAACTAGTTCCCGTGTTTAAAGAATCATAAAATGTAAGGTAAGATGTGAAAAAAAAAGACTCATTAATTTACGAATTAAGAACCTCATAATGATATTTCCCATATTTAGCTATGAAGTTTGATTATTATTGAATCCTTTATTTCATATTTTATTTGTTACATTGACAGATTCACGTGGATATAATCTTTTGATGACTATTTAACTCACGCCCCAAATAGTAGTCAATGACCAATCACGTTTCAATGAATTTTGTTTTACAACAAATGACAGTCATGTTTCACCTCGCTCTTTATCAATTTGTCTTGATCAGCTCCTGTGTTTATGATGAAAAAGCTCCTCCTTTTTAATATTCTGAACAGATCAGAGCATTATTTTTCTCTAACCAATACATCGAATATAGCATATAGCATAATATGATCAAGTTACAGTGATTATACATAACCTTGCATTTCTGATTTGTTTCCAAATGTCGCCATTTACATTAAATATATAAATATTTTAAAGTGCCAGTAACTATATTTAAATAATGATTTTTGAGTAAACAGCTTAATTTTAATAAATTAATGAGTCATTGAAGCTTAATTTTATTTGTTAAATAGTCCTAACAAATGCCACTCTTGATTTCCAAATCCTCTAGATAAATTTATAAATTTACTCATCACTTCGTGACTCGTGAATTTATCAATGATTTTGAAATCACTCATGACATTACTTATGATTAGAAACCAGATTATATGCAACCTAACAAGGTCAAAATATGCATAAAAATGCTTAAAATATACATGAAAAATGTCAATATATGCAATATCAAATAATAAAAAAACATAATTATTACTTTATTAGATATTTTATTTCTAAATTAACATAATAATTAGTATTTTTATTATCCATTTATTAATATTAGCATTTATTACTGATAAATGATAAATTATCAATCAATATCAGGCAATAATATTGTCCACAAATTAAAATATTCTACATTTTGCTACTATTGTAAACAGAAATGATGAGGTACTGTTCCAAATGTTCACTAGTAAGATTGTGTCTTAGATCGCTCAAAATATGTTTATGAACAGAAAAGAACTGTTTTACGTCAACTGAAATAATTGTGCCAGTATTTGAATTTAGGTACTATTTCGGTACTTATTATTTCTGGCAAAAGCTTACCCGTCCCATTATGTCTCATTTATAAAACTATTAATTTGACACAACGGTTCATAGCCTGGGTTATTGTTCAAAATGTTTTCAAACTTTTCCACAAGTTTGCTTGGGAATTCCTCCGGCAATGAGTTCAGTTGACAGATTTTATTCATTAACTGAATAGATTCAATCAATGCCAAAACTTGAGTTTCAAGCTTTTTAATAGTTGCAGGTGCTTGGGAAAAATGAGTGCTAATCACAGCTATGTTTTTTTTTAAATACTGGAATCATTAAATGCTTCCTCGCACTATCGAAATTGTTTACTACACTTTTGATGGCCTCGAAATTTTAATTGTAAAACAACACAAATTTTTAAAATGTTGTAAATATAGCATGAAAATATGCATTATCACTAGTTTTTAGTTAAAATATGCAATAACAGGTGAAAAAAGTCTAAATATGCAAATGCATATAATCCGGTCCCTACTTATGATAAATTACATCATTTCTAAGAAATGATAACCACAGAATACAACTCCTCAACACTGAGAATTAGCTGTTATACACAATTGGACAGCATTATGCAACATCTGGCTATGTGCCATAATTTAAGTTCCAAGAAAAATGCGTTTAAAGCTTTTTTTTTTACATTTTAAACTCCAGCAAGAGGTATTTAATTATTTGTGACTTGATAATCACTTATATGATAATATTGTATATACTGATTCATACCGTATGAATAAAAACAATTTATATTTATTTCAACAGTCAATATTCTTATACTGCACTTAGACGTAATGAGAATTATGTCATAATTTTTCTGCATCAAACAGTTAAGTGCCACAAGAGGGCATTTACACTGTTTATGCATATTAACATGGGATATTTTATTATGTATCAATCAGCCAAGCTTCAAGGTAACGCATATACACTGTTGATATAAGATATTATATCATAATAATAGTAGTGTTTGTATGCACAATACACTTATTATTGATATGTGTTTATATATTGCATTGTTTTGTAATGTTGGTTTTGAAAAAACTGGTAAAAATAAAAAATCAGGAATAAATCAAATTGAATGCATGGGTTGTGAAAAGATATATACATATATATATATATATGGGAAAAAAAAAAGAAACCTAAAAATTAGAACCAAAGAACACATAAGAAATATTAAAAATGGAGAAATAGAAAAATCTGCAGTTGCTGCTCGTGTTTGGACTGAAAAACATAATATAAATTCGGACACTAAATTATTAAAACAGTTAGAAAATACAAGAGAGGTGACTATTTGGGAAAAAATCTATATTCACAAGAACTTAAACAAAGTTATGAATTTTGAAATACCGACAGAGCGTGACCTTGTTTGGAGGTTCTTTGGCCAACCACAGGATGGAGCTTACTTCGACATCCAGGGTGTGCAATATATCTAACCATTCTGGATAAGCTGACGATAAAACAGAATTGTTTTGAAACATGTCCAAGAACAAATCAACATTAAAATTGAGGTAAGATGATCAGATTGAAAATAATTTAATTAAAATAACCTCAAAATATCACTTCGTAAAATTAAATATTGATTTATGGACTTCGATATTCCGGTGGATAAAAATTTAATTAAAAAATTTATATTCCCAACCAAAGATGGCAGCACAAGAGGTGATGTCCATAGAGAAATCAACAACCAGAGAATTTCATCAGTGGAAGTCATGACTGAAGAGGGACAAGATGTTGTCTGAAACCGCCGGTATCAAAGAAATTTGAAATTATATGAGGTGAGTTGTTAAAAATATGTTCTCCACTCACTATTAATAAATTAACATGTTTCATTTATTTCTGTTCTTCTCTTCTGTTAAAATTAAAAAAAAAATTCTTTAGGTCTGAGAGGCTGGGTACAGATAATTTTGATAATTATTCACCAGATGGTGTTATATAATTATAATTCATAATTTTACCAGCAGACGGTGCTGAATTTCATATTAGTACCACAAAAGAATTGAACAAATTTAGATGTTGTTAATATTTAATTTTAGGAAGTTATATTTTGAGGTTATTTTATTATTATTTAATTTTAGGAAGTTATATTTTGAGGTTTCCATATGTGCATTTAAAGCCAGTACAAGGGTAAGCATGTTGAATACCCCACCCATTATAACTCTTTTGTCAATTTGGAGCTGCTACTTATTGTAATTAACCAAATCCTTCATGATGCTGAGTAGGTATCGATCCCATTCCATTATATTTAGATGTTGTTAGTTACTTCTACACTAGCTTGTGGCATGTATGCAAAACTAGTCCACTTTCTCCTCTGGACACTCTGTGCATGAGTCAGTGCATGAAAATCGCAATTATTTAAAAAATTTTGCTTGGCTGGTTGATGCATAATGCTGTCCAATTTAATGTGTGACTACTGTAACAATTTTTACATATATTTTCAGAAATGGAATAAAGTTTTATTACTTGATGTTTTATAACTAATTTATAACGAATAATTTTCTTTTTTAATTTAGATGACTGTAAAATATTTTTGTAATAATATTTGTTGATTTGAGGCTGTTACACATGCTCACTGGAGGCATGATGTAGAATGAATTGACAAGTTAGAACAGGTGAAATTAAATGTTTCTTACCTCTCCTCATATAAATTTTCTAAGTTGATCACGATTTCGAGACTATAACTGTCTCATCCTCAGAACTTTGTTGGCGACTGGTGTTATGTCGATCGGAAGAAACTCTTCTTCTTCCCTCTGTTGGTGGACCGATGAACCTCTGGATCAGGTCAAAATTTGCAGGAATTTCAAAGTTCATAAGCTTTCCTTTATTTTTCTGGATGTGGATCTTTTCGCAAACCGTGAGTTCCTTTTGTTTGTCTATTTGTTTAATTAGACTGGCTTTTGATTCAATTAAATGTTTTTTGGACAAAGCATGAGCAGCTACTGCTGACTTTTCCATCTCCATTTTTGATGTTTCTAAGATGTTCTTTCATCCTTGTTTTCAAATTTCTTTTCATTTTTCCAATATAAATTTTGTCACAATCCCTGCATTTGATCTGATAAATTCCTGATTTGTTTTCATTTTCAATTTTTTCATTTTTATTGGTTTTAATTATCCTATTAAGGCTGTATTCAGTCTTTGGTGCTAATCTTATATTAAACTTTTTAAAAATGTTTTGAAATTTATAGTGTTTCAATGGATGGTAAGTGAGTTTCTTGAATTTTATTTTTTCTGTTTCTTTTATAAGTGTGCTATCATTTATTAATTTTTGTCTTTTAAATTTATTTATTTTCTTGTGTACCATATTTTCTTCATAACCGTTATCTATTGCAACATTAATTATGTGTTCTTTTTCATAGTTTTCTTTGCTCATAGGTGTATTTACCAATCTACGTGTCAAACTATTGAATACTGGGAAGTAACGTTATGAGGCTCCTTTTAATAAATGTTGTGTCTTATCACATACATTTAAACTTTTTAAAACATCTTTTAGAGATAATACTCTTCTTCTTCTTCTTCTTCCTTTCCAGGATTAGGTCAATGCGACCTGTTCCGGTCTCAAGTCCATCGTTTTCTTGGCCATTCCAAAGGTCTTTTTCCATGTGGTTTGTAGGTGTTGATCTTTTTGGGTAATCTTGTATTGTTTATTCTGTCTAAATGTTCTTTCTATTGGTATTTGTGCTCTTCTAGTTTATCAACTATTGAAAATATCTCCAGTTCATTTCTTATTGATTCATTGTGTAATCTATATATGCGTGTGCATCCTTTTACGGATGTTAAAAATTTCATTTCAGTGGCTTGAATGTGTGAGATATCTTTTTTTGTAAGTACTCAAGATTCAGATCCACATAAAAGAACAGGAACAGTCATAATTTTATAAAACCTGAGCTGAGTTTGTCTTCGAGTCTTTCGGAGGGTTCTTCTTATGGTGCCACACTTCATTTGATATCGGTTTAATTTATTATGTATATCCCATTCGTAGCTATATGTTATATCTGAACCAAGATAGTTAAAGTGTGCTATCTGTTCTATTATTTCATTATTGATTACTATTTTTGCTCGGACTGGCACTTTGCCCTGAAAAGCCATAATTTTAGTTTTTGAAGTTGTGAGACAGGCCTAATACTCACCTTATTTATTAAGTGAGCACTTGCATGTCTGGGTGTGAACAAATTTAAAAGCTAACTCAATTTCCACTGTGATAAATGTTTATTTTTGCTTGTTTGCAGAAGGCTACATTTTCTTTGATATTTTTACGACAAATCAGCAGCAAAGTGAAGTGCGGTTAATGTCTCCTGTCATGGATGGTCAGGGCTATGAGAATGTTTGCCTCACATTCTGGTATGCAGCGTTTGGTGCTGCTGAGACAACTCTGCTTCATGTATACAAGTCAGACGCAGTCGATAACATGGAAACATCTTCACGCAACATGGTAATCAATTATTGTTGTAGAACAATTACACGGTTTGACACTTGTGGTGTCGGAGCCGGACAGGTTTCCCTCGGGGTTTCTCTCATTTTCCTGTTAAATCATTCCATGCTCATGTCAAACATTTACTTCAACTCAAGTAGAGGCTTTACTTCTTTTTCCTTTAATGGTAGATTAGTATGTTAATACACTGTTTTTCAACATACAATGAACAATGTGTCATAAAAGACAATAAAATGATAATTTATGAGAGGGAACCAATGTCTGTAATAAATGTGAATCGGTCTCAATGGCCTAGAAGTTAGGTTCCTTCCCTCCGGTCCTGAGGGTTGCAGCTTCAAATCCAGTCTAGGTTGAATGATTTTTTGAATGGAAAATCCAAGGGACAGTCCTCCACGAGGAATTTTAAGCCACTGGTCCTGAGTATGAAGATTTCTGGCTCGTGAAAAGAACCTCAAGTTTAAATAAGAGCCTCTGAGCAAAATTTAATTGGCCTTTCCCATCCGAGTAATACCTTAGTTGCCTGTTAGATGTCTCTTTGAGGTGATGTGCTAACCACATGTCATTTGATGATATCTCTTGGAAAATAAGTGAAGCGAATTAGCATGGTTAATTTGTGTTGGGAGCATGTGGGACACTTGTAGTGAGTTCCGTTAACATTATTCACTTCACTATAATTGAGTGTTCTGTATTGATTTATCCATGTTGCAATGTTTTTTGAATTGATACAAGTTCCTTACATATTAAGTTTGTAGTTGAGCATTCCAGGTGTTACAATAGTCTTCGTGGACTGGGTTTAGTCGTAAGTTGTAACACAGCTGGGGTTGATAAATGTTTGAGTATAAAAATCCTTCAGAAGAGAAGTCCTCTGTTTATGTTTACAGGATGTAAAAGAACCTCCAACTAGAAATAGAGGCCTCTGATCAAAATTTGTCAGACCTTTCATGCACAGATTTGAATTTGCTACGCCGATCACTTGAGTTGTTACAGAGTGTCTTTAAAAGTTGAATACTACTTAATAACCAAATACTATCCTCAACTCTAAGGGTCGAATCTTTGAATGTATTAGACCGTAAAAGGCGTTCTCGGCTGAGAAAGTTTTATCCTAATACGATTTTGCTTACTCAGAAATCTATTCATGCGATAATAATTGTAAGCTACCTGACGAGGTAACTTAAGATCATAGCTTAAGATAGAAACTTATTGTGAGAATCCCGAAGGGAACTGATGGTAACTGATGTAGTTTGAAACCTTGCTGCTTTATCCAAGATGTCGGACCTTGAAGACTTCGATCATGTTTTCGGTATACTCAGAGAAGAGGAATTTGAAAGAGTCTACCAAAGAATTCAACTGGAAGAACAGGAGAATCGGCGTAATATTGCATGATGCAGACGTCATTGTATACGGTATTATTTGCGGGATGCAAGGGTAAATGCATTCCTGTATAGCAGACAAAAATAACGGAAGTGGTTTTATCCCTGAGAATTCTGGGCAATTTCTTGCCAATATTACAAAAACGACAACTTTCATGCATGACCAGTTTGTGGGTAGCTAATTCGATCTTTGCACTTGCTCATGGTGAGTCAGCTCACCAGTGATTGGAAGTAATTTGAGTAGAGACTAATGTATTTGCATGCAACCTTAAGTGTATGCAGGTTATTAATGAAGTACACCACAATCATTTCAGGGATTATAGATGTTCCTTAGAAAATTCATTTGAGATATGATCTGCTGGTTGAAATATCAGAGTTCTAGTATCAATATTACATAATTAATATTTTATTTTAGGAAGTGATATTTTGAGGTGATTTTAATTAAATTATTTTTAGTGTGATCATCTTACCTCAATATTAATGTTGATTTGTCCTTGAACATGTTTCGATTGTATCATAATCATCATCAGCATCTTGCCCAGACTGGTTAGATTTATGTTGCACACTCTGGATGTCGATGTCAGCTCCATCCTGTGGTTTGTCAAAGAACCTCCAAACAAGGTCACGCTCCGTCGGTATTTCAAAATTCATAACTATGTTTTTGTTCTTCTGAATATAGATTTTTTCCCAAATAGTCAGCTCTTTTGTATTTTCTAACTGTTTTAATGTTTTAATAATTTAGTGTCCGAATTTATATTATGTTTTTCAGACCAAACATGAGCAGCAACTGCAGATTTTTCTATTTCCCCATTTTTAATATTTCTTATGTGTTTTTTGGTTTTAATTTTTAGGTTTCTTTTTGTTTTTCCTATATATATATATATATATATATATATATATATATATATATCTTTTCACAACCCATGCATTCAATTTGATACATTCCTGATTATTTATTTTTTTCATTTTTGTTGGTTTTTATTAGTTTATTTAAACTGTAGTTATTTTACGGTGTAATTTAATATTATCTTACTGTCTTGGTCCCACATTCAAATCATCATTCACAAATACACAATGAATGGCTTATACCTGAAGAAGACATGAAGGGACTCCTCATAGCTATAGCATTATTTATTAAATTAATATTAAGAAGCTAAAGCTGTTACTATGATTGAAATAAGTATATTAAAGTACACTACTAAATTATTGTAATCAAATGGTAAAGAGAAAAATTTATGCCTGAACCGGGAATCGAACCCCGAACCTTCAGCTTTCCGTGCTGATGCTCTAACCATTGAGCTAATCCAGGCTTCCTTCCCATCCAAGCATAAATCCTTCCTTTACCTTACTGTCTTGGTCCCACATTCAAATGCTATGAATCATCATTCACAAATACACAATGAATGGCTTATACCTGAAGAAGACATGAAGGGACTCCACATAGCTATAGCATTATTTATTAAATTAATATTAAGAAGCTAAAGCTGTTACTATGATTGAAATAAGTATATTAAAGTACACTACTAAATTATTGTAATCAAATGGTAAAGAGAAAAATTTATACCTGAACCGGGAATCGAACCCCGAACCTTCAGCTTTCCGTGCTGATGCTCTAACCATTGAGCTAATCCAGGCTTCCTTCCCATCCAAGCATAAATCCTTCCTTTACCTTACTGTCTTGGTCCCACATTCAAATGCTATGAATCATCATTCACAAATACACAATGAATGGCTTATACACCTGAGAAGACATGAAGGGACTCCACATAGCTATAGCATTATTTATTAAATTAATATTAAGAAGCTAAAGCTGTTACTATGATTGAAATAAGTATATTAAAGTACACTACTAAATTATTGTAATCAAATGGTAAAGAGAAAAATTTATGCCTGAACCGGGAATCGAACCCCGAACCTTCAGCTTTCCGTGCTGATGCTCTAACCATTGAGCTATTTCCCGGTTCAGGCATAAATTTTTCTCTTTACCATTTGATTACAATAATTTAGTAGTGTACTTTAATATACTTATTTCAATCATAGTAACAGCTTTAGCTTCTTAATATTAATTTAATAAATAATGCTATAGCTATGTGGAGCCCTTCATGTCTTCTTCAGGTATAAGCCATTCATTGTGTATTTGTGAATGATGATTCATAGCATTTGAATGTGGGACCAAGACAGTAAGGTAAAGGAAGGATTTATGCTTGGATGGGAAGGAAGCCTGGATTAGCTCAATGGTTAGAGCATCAGCACGGAAAGCGGAAGGTTCGGGGTTCGATTCCCGGTTCAGGCATAAATTTTTCTATTTACCATTTGTTTACAATAATTTAGTTAGTTGTACTTTATATAACTTATTTCAATCATAGTAACAGCTTTTAGCTTCTTAATATTACATTTAATTTAAATTATCGTCTCAAATATCTTTTTGGAATTTTATTGTGTACCCAAGGGTGATCTGTGAATTTCCTACATTTTGTCATAGGTGGATTTTTTTTCTTTTCAGTACTTCTGTTTATCATTTTTTGTTTCTTATACGTTACTATCATTTGTATGTACAATTTGTTCATCAAATCCATTTTCTCTTGCTACTTTGATTATGTTTTTTTCTTCTGTTTGAAATATTCATTTAAGGGTAAGTTTACCAATCTATGAGTTAAACTATTAAAGGCTGCTAATTTATGTCCAATTGGATTGAACCCTGTTGATTTAATAAAATTTTCCTTATGGGTTTCTTTCCTATAATATAATAATGAGATTGTTCACACATTGTGTATTGTTTTGTTTTATTTGTCCCTGTTTCTTTCCTATGAATCCCAAATTAAATTTTTCTTTTTTCTTCGTTTCTGACCAATTTAAGATCCAAAAAAGGTATTTGTTTATTTTCTTCTATTTCTTTGGTAAATTTGATGTTTGTACTCTGCAAATTTAACAGTTTTAGGAAATCTTCTACATGTTTTTCTTTTACAATACAAATTATATCATTACATATCTGCTCCAAAATTTAAACATTGTGGGATGTGCTTTAGTGATTTTACATTCAAAATCGCTCATAAATTAATTTGCCAGGAAAGGTGATAAAAATAACTACAGTTCAAATAAACTAATAAAAACCAATAAAAATGAAAAAACTGATAAAAATAAAAAATCAGGAATATATCAAATTGAATGCATGGGTTGTGAAAAGATATATATATATAGGAAAAACAAAAATAATCCTAAAATTTAGAACCAAAGAACACATAAGAAATATTAAACATGGGGAAATAGAAAAATCTGCAGTTGCTGCTCATGTTTGGTCTGAAAAACATAATATAAATTCAGACACTAAATTATTAAAACAGTTAGAAAATACAAAAGAGCTATTTGGGAAAAAATCTATATTCAGAAGAACAAAAACAGAGTTATGAATTTTGAAATACCGACGGAGCGTGACCTTGTTTGGAGGTTCTTTGGCCAACCACAGGATGGAGCTGACATCGACATCCAGGGTGTGCAACATAAATCTAACCAGTCTGGGCAAGATGCTGATGATGATTATGATATAATCAAAATGTGTTCAAGAACAAATCAACATTAATATTGAGGTAAGATGATCAGACTAAAAATAATTTAATTACATAATTAATTCATCATTTTTATATACTTCACCTCATAAAAAATATGTTTCTCACATGACTTGTTTCCAACTACACTCTGACTGTAGTCATCAACAACAGCATTCCACCTGCCACCTGGTGCGGGTTGAATGAACTTCAAGATCAAATCTTGCTCATGGGAAATTCAAATTTTGTGGACCTGTATTTGTTCTTCTGAATGTATATTTTTTCCCGAAAAATTATAGAACAAGTGTCAGATTTCTCTTACTTAGGAAGTGTATTTGCAGAGTATAAGAGTGACAGTGATTCAAAATTACAAATAATAAAATGAATGGGGTAATACGAAGACATTTTGGTAAACAGATGAGGACAGAGACAAAACTAAGATTACATAACATCACATCAAAAGCTGCCCTAAAATATGGAAGTGAAATTTGGATTTTAAATAAAAGAAACTCTCATAAACTTCAAGTAAGCCAAATGCACTTCTTACGATCATTGTTAGGAGTTAATAGACTGGATCACCAAAGGAACACTACTATCAGAGGAAAACTTGGAGTAACAAGTTTAAATGAAGATATACAAAGATACCAACAAGAATGGAAAAATCATCTGGGAAGAATGGCAAGAAATAGACTTCCAAAATTGGCATTCCAATATACCCCAACTGGACATAGGGACCAAGGAAGACCAAAACATCGGTGGAAAGATCAAGACCATCTTCGCTAGGTTTACCGTACAGGCCACATGGCCTAAAACAAATTTGTTCATTATGATGATGATGATGAAGAATTAGTTCCGTAGGTATCTCTAAATATTTTAATAGTTTAGTTTGTTTTCCAATTACATGATTCTGTTTCAAACTACAAGTTACTACTGCCAAACTTTCAATTTCACGATTTTTAATATTTCTAAAGTGTTCTTTCATATGAGTATCTAAATTTCTTTCAGTTTTTCCTACATATACTTTATTGCAGTCAATGGAACTAATTTGGTACATACCAGATTGTTTACTATCTGGAGTTTTATTTTTCTTAGATACTCATATGAAATAACACTTTGGAAATATTAAAACTGGTGAACTTGAAAAATTGGTGATTGCAGCTCATAGTTTGATACAGAATCACATAATAGGTAAATAATCTAGCAAGATTTGATCTAGAACTTCAGTCATCCGGCACCAGGTGGCAGGTGGAATGGTGGTGTTAACAATTGTCTACCTCCTCAGAGTGGAGTTTCTGAATCAGCTCCCAAAGATGTATCAAAAGTGCTATAGTTCTGCATGACATTCTTGTACAGGGAGATGTATCCATTGCTATGGTCATGTTGAGACTGGTGTACTCACATTGAACTTTATAGGAAGTTTAATTTAAGATAAAATCAAATGTTTCATATATCTCCTCATATTAATCTTCTAAGTAGATTGTGATTTCGGGTTCATGACAAACCCATCCTCAGTACCATTTTGCTGATTGATGTAATGTCGATCAGAAGAAGCACTTCTTCTTCTTCTTCTTCCCTCTGTTGGTGGACCGATAAACTTCTGGATCAGGTCAGAATTCACGGGAATTTTGAAGTTCATAATTTTTTTTATATAATAAATTGGGAATTTTTAACATTATGAGGTTTTATTAATAAGAATTAAAATAATTGTGAATTCTTCTTACCTCATACTTTTATGTTTTTTTCTTTACATAAAAGTATGAGGCAAGAAGAATTCACGATTCATTTAATTCTCATAAGTTTTTCTTTGTTTTTCTGAATGTGGATATTTTCCCAAACCGTGATTTTCATTTGTTTATTCATTTGTTTAATTAGACTGGCTTTTGATTCAATTGGATGTTTTTCGGATCAAGCATAAGCAGCTACTGCTGACTTTTCCACTTCTCCATGGTGTACTCATACCCCATCTGGTGACAACTTTAAGAAGTTGTGTGTAACATAGTTTCAATCTTATATACTAAATATTCTCTGTTGGCACATTTTTGGAAAATAAAAAATAGTTGCCATGAATTATGGATCAAAGCTTGTATAATAATTGTTACTAAATGAAGGCAATTACCTTAATCACTGAGTAAAAAAGACATCTTCCTCCATTCATTGTTTGCTATCATTTTGAATGGGATCTTGAAGAGTCAGTGACATATGGGTCCATTACAAACTTTTCAGAACTCTGACATTTGAACAAGCAGATCGTATGTTCCCTACCTCAAATTGCTTGTCGAAAAAACCTATAACACCCTGTATATTTATTTTGTGCATTTTTCTCTTATGTCCATTGGCTGTAAATGATATCAGAATTTTGATAAATGATGAAAAAGGTCAGGTCTAACCCTTGGGTTAGTAGAAGGTTAAGCCACTAGCCCTATGTGATTCTGGCTTTACTACCAGAACTTGTACTCATTTCCATTATAGGCTGACTTAGGGCCGCATGCAAATACATTAGTCTCTACTCAAATTACTTCCAATCACTGGTGAGCTGACTTTCCGTGAGTAAGTGCAAAGATCAAATTAGCTACCCACTAACTGGTCATGCATGAAAGTCGTCGTTTTCGTAATATTGGCAAGAAATTGCCCAGAATTCTCAGGGATAAAACCACTTCCGTTATTTTTGTCTGCTAGAGGAACGCATTTACGCTTGTATCCCGCAAATAATACCATATACAATGACGTCTGCATCGTGCAATATTACGCCGATTCTCCTGTTCTTCCAGTTGAATTCTTTGGTAGACTCTAACAAATTCCTCTTCTCCGCGTATACCGAAAACATGATCAAAGTCTTCAAGGTCTGACATCTTGGATAAAGCAGCAAGGTATGCGGCAAGGTTTCAAACTACATCGGTTCCCATTGGGTTGCTCACGATTCGTTTCTCTGCTAAGTCACCTCACCAGGTAGCTTAGGAATTTCAACAATTATTATCGCATGAACAGATTTTTGAGTACACAAAAACGTATTTGGATACAACTTTCTCAGCAGAGTACAGGCAGAGAACGACTTTTATGGTCTAATGCGTTCGTAGATTTGAGCCTTAATCTCACCAGAGAGTTTGAAAATTCTGACTACATCAGAATCAAACCCATGACATAGCATATTGCCTTAACCAACTATGCTATAGCATGGTGAACAATACCAGATTAAAATATAAATGTATTTTCTTGCTGTAAGTTTGTAATAGATATAAGTGTGATGTAATTTATGATACGTAAATTAATAAGTCATATTTTTTACATCTTACCTCATATTTTATGTTTCTTTAATATTTCCCATATTTAACAATGAATTAATTTATGATCTTTAAAGATTAGCTGAAATTTATTCTGATGGCCAAGTTAACTAACTAACTCACTGGCACTACCGAACCTGTAGGTTCATGGCCGTGCAGACATAAGCTCTCCATACATCCCTATCCTGAGCCAATGTTTTTCAATCATCCCCTGTATAATCTACTTCCCTCAAATCATACTTAATGTTATTCTCCCACCTCATCCTTGGTCTACCAACTGGGCATTTTCCCTCTGGTTTACCTACAAGAAGCTTCCATGCACATCTTTCATTCCCCATTTGTGCCACATGTCCTGCCCATCACAGTCTATAAGACTTAACTCTTCTCATTATATCTGGCTTCCTATAAAGATCATGTAATTCATTGTTATGCAATCTTCTCCATTCACCTGTCTGTTCATCTCTCTTTGGTCCAGAAATTTTCCTAAGAACTTTATTCTCAAATACTCATAATCTCGTTTCCTCCCTTAAAGTAAGAGTCCGTGTTTCGCATCCATATAATATAACTGGTAGAATAATAGTTTTATATATTTTTGGTTTAATGTTTTTTGAAAGGAGTTGGGAAGTCAAGAGTTTCTGTAATACATAATAGCATGCATTTCCAGAATTGAGCCTATGTTTAATTTCTTTGTGCATCTCATTCCTGTTTGTGATTATTGTTCCTAGGTATTTGAATTCAGCCACTTCCTCAAAATTTCCCTCATTTGTCATTAGCTGTCCATTTCCATTATATAATGTATTTTTATGTGTGACCATATATTTAGTTTTATTGATATTTACTTCCAGTCCCAATATCTTAGTGTTACTCAGTAGTGTGTGTGTGTTGGCCTTTAGTATCTCCTCGCTATCGCCCAATAGTACTACATCATCAGCATAAACTAACAGCTTATTAATACCATTGAGTTGTAGACCTTCTTCATCCTCTAAAGATTTGATGGGTGCTCTAGTACAAAATTAAATAGTAGAACCAAGTTACCAAACACAAATGATTGAGAGATTAGCATTTGACTGATAACCAGGTTTCGGGCTGTCAAGGCCATAAAAAAAAAAAATTAATCATTAAGAGTGCTGTGATAGTAGAGAGTTCTACTGATTTTTGGGTGAGAGTTGTCAAAAGTATGTGAATAAGTGTTTGTTATGAGTTTATATAAATATACATATAATATGTTAAATCTTTTGAAGATGTGGAAAATGTCAGCTAATGGCTCTGATCCTGCAAGACCAACCTGGATGCCAGCTCAGTTGACAGTAGATGCACATAGTTCGTTCAGAATCATGTTGGAGGGAAAAGCAAACAATGGAGGTTTTGCTGTTGATGACATCAAGATTCTTCCTGGAACATGCAAAAGTAAGTAATTGTCAATTATAGTATTACCACTGTTTTATACTCTTCCACGGGAAAAATAGTGTAAAATAGGTAAAGGTAAGGTAAAGTGATCCCACTACAGGCCTCAGGAGGCCCTTGGGGTAGTAGGAGGTTAGGGCTCCCACTTTTTCTTGACAATCGGCACTTGATGTCAGGCGGGGTGTCAGCCCTGCGTGACGGCCGCCTTTACCCCAGAACAAGCATCTGGTACTCATTTCAGTTAGAGGCTGAGTCGACCCCAGGGCCATAGTGCCGCCAGAAGGTTTGGGTCAGTTTAAAAATCCTGACCCCACCGGGACTCGAACCCTCGACCCTCCGGCTTGTAGCTCAGTGCCTTAACCACTACGCTACGGCGTGCCCCCTTGTGTAAAATAGGGGAAAGTGTAAATTGAGGGAAATGAAGATGAGCTCAAAAATATTTACCCCCCCCCCATACTCTGCATCCATTTCAGAACATGAAGAAGACAGATGGGGATAATATACTACAGTATTACCCCTTTTTTACACTTTTCAAGGGACCAGAGGGAAAGTGGTATAAATTGGGCAAAAGTGTAAATTATGGGAAATGAGGAGGAGCTAAAAAATGTTGACCCTCACATTGAGCAACCATTCTAGAACATGCAGAAAAGCACTGACTGGGATAATATACAATATTGGCTAAATAATGTAATGTTTCTTTTAATTTAAAATAAAATTCTTTACACCTCACCTCATACACCGTCTTTTAATTATTTGGAAGACAAGATATCAGGTGAGGTGTAAAGAATTTTACTTTAAATTAAACCTCATAGTGATATCCCTATAACAGTTCAATGTAATTTGTGTTTTGAACTGCTGTAAACATAAAATTACTTTATTTCTTTTACTTTCACCATTTAAAAAATAGGCAACAAGGAGAGGTTCAGCAAGCAGCACTATGAATCTTTATTAAGAGATTTAAAAAAAATTGTTTTGCCGTAGAAGTACATGGGTTGAATTTCAGAACTCTGCTCTTTATCGATTGTACAAAAGCCAGCTTCGTTGACTCAATGAACTTGCTCAGCTGTATATCGATTGTACAGAAGCGAGATAATCGATCAAATAAATCGAATATCTTCGATCTTTAATGCTGAAGATCGACGTGATGTGACGTAAATTGCGGGAAAACGAAATTTCAGAAATGTAAAAGCGAGGTTTTTAGTACATTGTGAATATAGGGAAACTGAAGGGACCTTTAAAAAATGTTGTAAAAGTGGGGTAATACTGTAGTGTAGTCGAATCAGTCTACCTTTGGTCTCTAAAAAACATAATTGAAAAATTTCCACTATTGATTTTTTAATTGAATCATTTATTTTGAAACTGATCAAGAAGATTGAAGATTGGGGTGATATTTATTTGCCTGTAATACATGTGGCTTCTTTATTTTATATTGAATATTAGTCTATATTTCTTCCAGTTCACGGGATATAATTATTTATTTTTAGTTTTGTTAATTTCATTTCAACCAGTTCTCCACTGAACTAATTTCAAGAGAGAGTAGAAAAACTTTAAAGAATAGCCATCCTAATGCTGACATCTTGCTGTTTTGGTAGTTGTTGCCAATCTGGTTTGTTACTTGAATATCAACTTGAGTTGATTTCCTGTTCTTATTAATGAAATCTTCATAGAATGGCTGTCTCCTGGTTAGTGATGCTGTGTCTAATTTTGTTTATAAATTGAAACATGAGGAAGTAAGGTGTATTTAGATTTTAACATTTGTATGTATTTTGAAAAGAAGAATTAATGCTTGAACCGGGATTTGAACCCTGGACCTCTGATTTTATGTATCAATATGCAATCCATTACTCTATTCAAGACACGATACAAATGTTAACATTTCTTTCCTCATAAACAATTCTCTAATCATGTGAAGGCAGAATGACGGTGCTACCAATAGCCAAAGACCAGCTTCTATTAAAGAAGTATTTTAACGCTATCTTTTTAAGCAGTAAAGCTTATTATTTTTATATTAGATTTAAATATTAAAATTAAAATTCTCATTAAAAATTCTCCTTTAATAGAAGCTAGTCATTGGCTATTGGTAGCACCATCTATCTGCCTTCAGATAATTGGAGAATTGTATATGAGGAAAGAAATATTAATGTTGGTATCGTATCTTGAATGGTGTAATAGACTGCATACTGGTGCATAGAACCAGATGTCCAGGGTTCAAGCATTAATTTTTCCTTTTGAAATAATGTTGTCCAGTATTGGAAAGTATTAATATTCAAATATAATATAAAAAAAATTGTATGTATGTTTCAGCCCGTCCTGCAGAAGCAGAACCTGTTCAAGAGGAGTCAAATTAGATGTGATATTTGCTTGTATTTTGCACATGGCTTCTCTATTCAGTTTGAGATCTTGCAATAGACTAATAAAATCTCATGACTGGAGACATTAAACATTTTAATGAACAAATATCCATATTTTCTTCGATGTTTATACGATTTTCCAGTGATTGAATGTTTTATATATACATAGTATATTTCTATTTGTCCCGCGCCGTAGCCGAATGGTTAAGGCAGGAAGCCTTGGCGCAGAGCTACGGGACTTGTGCTGGTTCGAGTCTCCATGGGGGAAGAAATTTTCTCATGGTATTTCGGCCAGTATGGGACCGGTGCCCACCCAGCATCGTGATGCATTTGGGTAGCTAGAATAAGTAGCGGCTCCAGGTTGAGAAAACCAGCTATAACGGCTGGGGGACTCGACATGCTGACCACATGTCACCCCTACACTGGCTGATTATCATCTACCTCTGTGATTGACACATGTGGATGTGAGGCCAGCAGCCGGCTGGTAGGCTAAGGGCCTTGTAGGCCTGTCGCGCCAGGAGTTATATTTCTATTTATTTACTTATTTATTTATATATATGAGTTAATATATTTTATCTGTGATGCACCAATAAGGTTTTAAACCCCATAAAGAGGAGAAAGAGATGATGGTTCAGTCATCTTCACTTTAGGATGACAATTCAACCATAAAATTAACATATACTGACATATATTTAACTTTTATAGGAATTAATCACTATGAGATTTAATTTATGGTGAAATTAAATGTTTCTTACCTCTCCTCATATAAATCTTCTAAGTAGATCACGATTTCGAGACCATAACGGTCTTTTTTGGCAACTGATGTTGTGTTGATCGGCAGAAACTCTTCTTCTTCCCTCTGTTGGTGGACCGATGAACCTCTGGATCAGGTCCAAAAGGAACTCACGGTTTGGGAAAAGATCCACATTCAGAAAAACAAAGGAAAACTTATGAACTTCGAAATTCCCGCAAATTTTGACCTGATCCAGAAGTTCATCGGTCCACCAACAGAGGGAAGAAGAAGAGTTTCTTCCGATCGACATAACATCAGTTGCCAAAAAAGTACTGCATGAGACCGTTATGGTCTCAAAATCATGATCTACTTAGAAGATTTATGTGAGGAGAGGTAAGAAACATTTAATTTCACCATATACTGACACAGTTGTCAAAATAAGCCCCTTTGCATGTGACAGCTGTGTTAGTGTGGGTACACTTTGGAGTGATGATAAATGATGCTGAAAGCTCACAAACTCACTATCATTTTATGAGCAAAGCAGCATTTTCACATTGGAGCAACAAGTAAGTAAGAAAAGGTAATTGATTATAATAACAAAATGCAGCTTTCATTTAATTATTAAATATTAAAAATAATTAAATTTGAGTTGTTTTTTGACTCACCTCATATCTAATGACTTCTATGCAGACTTGGAGTTTTGTCACTAAATTTGTGACTTTTGAATGCATTGAAAATGTCACGAAGTTAGTGATGAAACTCCAAGTCTGCGTAGAAGTCAAGAGATATGAGGTGAATCAAAAAAAACTCAAATTTAATTAAAGTAAACCTCATAGTGTTATTTTCTACCTACATAATTCAATTAAAAATAATACCTAACCTCATATTTTGTCTTCTTTATAGACCGGTTTTGGAATAATTATTCCATAGTCAGTATATGCACAACAGAACAATGGTAATGAAAATATTTACGATGGAATAATTATTCTGAAACTCATCTAAAAAAGAAGATAATATATGAGGTTTGTTGATAATTATTTTTGTGAATTAACAATGCATACGCACAAATACACAACTCATCAATTTATTAATATCAAATTTTACTGGTGATTTGAGTAAAAACTTGTAAAGGTTTGTTTAATAATTGAATACAATGACAGGCAATGAACAAAAATTAGTTGTAGCTATTAATAGTAATTCATATCACTGCTTGTGGAAACACAAGACCTTTGTGGAAGTGCGTCACCAGTCTCTGTTTTTTTGCCAAATTCTTGACGTCATTCCAGCTTTTCCCTTGTTGTTCAATTTCTGTTATTACTGTGCTATGTAATGTAGTTATTAGTCTTCCTCTTTTCCTAGACCATCCATGTGGATTCCACTCCAGAGCTCCCTTTTGCACACTGTCTCTTCCAGGAGGTTTCCAATCCATTTCTATTTGCAATATTTAATCTCCTTCCACATATCATTTTGTGATGTTATCTTCCATAATTCTTCATTTTATATAGTTTTTGACCACCGGACTCTAAAAATAAATCTCAGGTATCTGTTCATATATACTTGCAATTTTTTAAGTAATGCATTTGTTCCTTCCAAGTCTTACACAACATACAGGAGTGAATAGTTATAATTAGGGAATGGATTTTTATCCACTGAAATTTAAGATTGCATCATAGTATAGCGAGACTGAATTTTTCTGTGGTTATGAGAGTGAAGAAAATAAAAGCTTCCTTTCTCATCGCTTTTATCATTCATACAACATTAACAGGGAGGGCAGCACTATAGCCCAGGGATCGACTCAGCCTCTAACTGAAATTAGTACTAGATGCTTGTTCTGGTGGTAAAGGTGGCTACTATACAGGGCTGACAATCCAGCAGACATCTCGCGCTGATTGTCTAGAAAGGTGGAAGCGTACTACCCCTCCTAAGACCTATACTGGAGACACTTTGCCTTTACATGAACAACTTAATATAAATGCTTGTTTATATTATCTATGGTGTAGCGCTTTTTATCATTGCTGCAAAGTGTATGCATCAAGTTCTTATCAAGATTGATTTTCTCTTTGAAATTTCCCTATTTCCTTCATATTCATTTCATCTTTTCCTTCAATTTTCTTTCATATATTTTTATAACAGTTAAGTCTCATACATAATCTATGCTGGGGAGACTTTTGATACAAATGAGGAATGAAAGGAAAACCACCTGAGTAGGTAGGCCAAGGATGACGTGAGAGAATAAAATTAACCATGGTTTGTGAGAGGTGATATCCTGTGGCATACCTGAGAGCTTTAAGCCATCTTGCACTGGTTCCAGTCCCCATGGGGGAAGATATCTTCTCGTGCCCACCCAGCATCATGACAAGTAGTGGCTCTAGGTCGATAAAACCAGCAATAACTACAACATGCTGACTACATATCACCCCTATATTGTCTGGATGATAATCCACCTCTATGATTAATACATGTGGATGTGAGGCCAGCAGTCGGCTGCAAGGTCAAGGGCCTTCCAAGCCTTTCACACTGGAATTATGTAGGTAATGACCTGAAAATATTATTAATGATTTGGTATGTATTAAGGGTTTACGTCCTTGAGTCAGTTACATAATTGTTGTGGGTGCCTCCCTTCTTTCCCCACATTAAATCCTGATTTTCTAATTAATTTTTTTCTTCAGATTATGTGGTTTTCATGTCTAGAGAACACCTCTCACTTTTATAAGCATTTTATGTAAAATTGACAATATTACTGTTTGAATAGTAACACATTTATGTTCTTGTCATGCTATCGTAAATGACATAAACCTGTTTATGTTTTGATCATTACCATCCCAGCTGCAAAAAGACTTCCTCTGATAGAAGGTCCTTATAAAATTCATCAACTAATTCTTTCAAAATTGAACAATTTAGAATAATTGTTGTTTATACAATATTAGCAACGCACATGCATTTGAAATTGATGATTTGTGTGTGTGTTCTAATGCCACCTACTCCACTTTTTGTGCTTTGGGTTCCACATTGGGCTGATAGAAGAAATGAATGTGGTCTGTTTTCAATTTATGCACCACTTTGGCAAACCAATTTACTTAAATTGTGTATGACTGTTCTTGTATTGTGATTAGACAGAAATATAGGATGAGTGTATGTTTGTGAAGTGTGTTGTATAAGGGAGAAGGTGCAACACGGTGCTGGCACATTGCCTACTGTCGAAAAGCACCAAGGGGGTTGCCAGGCTTTTAACTTCCCCAACTGACAGACAAATTGCTATCAACAGAACCGCATCCTTTCTTAACGTATATACTGCAGAGGGATTTGCAATTTAATGCAGGAATCTGGTGCGCAATCTAGTGATTAAAAATTGTACACCACCACCTGTCCTGGCCCCAAAATTGAAAATTTAAAAATAAAATAAATGTAAATAAAAATGTCCATGTGACCCCTTACAGGATAAGGACCTTAATGAGCTAGTTCTCTAATTGAGATGATCTTCTTCTTCTTAGACTTTCTCTAATGCAATCCTGAGTGTTTCATATCATCCTTCCTTATTCTCTTACTTCATTAATCCATCTTTCCACCTCTACCTGTTTCTCAATATTCTGCACCATCTCTGTTGTGGATGTCATCTTCTCCTTTTCCCTTGTCTCAAGTTACCATATCATTGTTAGGCATGTGTCTGTCTAGTCCTGCACTGTAGCTGAGGGGTTACGGCAGGATGCCTTGGCGCAGAGCTATGGGACTTGTGCTGTTTCGCATCTCCATGAGGGAAGACATTTTTTTCATGGGATTTCGGCTAGTATGGGACCAGCGCCCACCCAGCATTGTGAGGCATTTGGGTAGCTACAATAAGTAGTGGTTCCACGATGAGAAAACCAGCTATAACAACTGGGGGATCCGACATGCTTGACCACATGTCACCCTATTCTGGCTGCATGTGATAAACACATGTGGATGTGAGGCCAGCAGCCAGATGGTAGAACAAGGGCTTTCTAGGCCTGTCATGCCATGGAGTTTAGTTTAGTGTGTTTGTCCCAATTCCATTTGAGTCTCCCGGTTTATGTAGTCGCATCTTCCGTTCCATCCCTTGTTCATTTAAATATAAATAAATACCCTCAACTGAGAGCTGGGTCAAGAGATGAGATAAAGCCCCTAAATTTATAGAAATGTGTGAATTATAAGCTCATCACAGGACTGGATAAAAGAAATGAAACAAAATGTTTGAGATGAGTATGGAGAAATGGAATAAAATTTGCAGCAGGTGAAAATGGGAGAAACACAGAGAAAATCCTACCCAAGCTCTTTCGTCCACCACAAAGCCCACTTGGAATAACCGAAATAATTCGAGACCCCGAGAGATAGCATCTAACCGCTTGCCCAATGGAGCTGCCTCTTCAATTAGTCAAACTGAATTAATTTTATACTCAAAATTTCCAACTCTGCCTGGTATCAAACACAAGTCTGTTAATTGGAAGCAGACATGCTAGCAGACAAAATATTTTTTTTTTTTAGTTTGTGATGAAATTAAAAATTTGCTTGAAGTGTGAAGTAGATTACGGGAATTAATTAGCTTCATTAACATAACTCTGGACTCTGTTACAACTTTTTCCAATTTATGAGAAATAAATTATCATGTTTTCAATAATTTATTTGTAACTTGCTTCATATTTTTGTAATTTTTGTTGTTTTAGTATTGCTTGTTGCTCAAAGCAAAATTAATTTGCTGCACCTGTGTATGTGTAGCTAAATTATATCAATGTACAGTGTGTGGTAAAAGTGATCGTACAGTGTTTACTAAAAATCCAAAATATTGCCAATAATTGATAACATAATTATAATAAGATATATTTTTAATGGTACGTTTAATATTAATACATTGCAATGCTATATAGCCATTATTGCACGTGTAACAAGTGGCCTCTCTCTCCCCTTCACAACATACATAGTCGTAACACCAGTAAAGGTGTATAGAATATGCAAAACTGTTAAATGGCTCTGAAAAGAGAAGAAACAACATAAGAAAGACCTAAAATTATCTTTGGTTGCATAATAAATGCAAATCAGTTTTGGAAATTTCAAAAGTGATTCTACAGTTCTTAATTTCCTAAGAGAAAGCAGTTACATGGAAAAGTGGCCTGAAGTCAATTAAAGAAAAATAAATAAATAATTGATAGAAATACCCACTATTTACACTCATTGTATGCGTATTGTTTAATGAATTCAGTGTAGATGATAATTACTGATTTTAAAACCAATAAAACTAATACATGAATGCTGAATTGTTTTAATAATATTAGAAAATAATGTGTTAATTTTTTATTATTGGTGTATTGAAATCGTAAATAAAATACCTTCCACCTACTAGAGCTGGTCAAATTCACATTCATTGTTTATATTATTAGTTTTTAAACATCTTAATGATGGACAAATTATATTTGAAAAGAAAAATATACGCCTAGACTGGGGTTTGAACCCAGGACCTTTGACTCTCTTATGTCAATGCTCTATCCAAGTGAGCTACCTAGACCTCACATTCATTGTCACTCCCCAAGCTTCCCAGTCTTTTTGCTTCTGTGGAGGCATTTTGCATGGGAGGGAATATCAAATGCGTGCGCAGGAGTAGAATGCAAGCGAGAGTGACCGGGAGTACTGTTGGATCAGATTTCCTATGAGCTATGAACAGTCTTCATAAACAAAATAATGCATGCAATAACTGCAAAAGCTAAAGAGAATATATTATCTGATGGAAAGTACATAGCACAAGCCTTATACTTTGAATATAAGCCTGTATATTACATGTGAACAAATTAAATATGTACTTAGTAACGTAAATAAAATGTACTCCGACAGCACTAAACATCTGTTTACAATTTACATCAATTTATTTTCATGCAAAATTTTTAAGGAAATTATAAATTATGAGGTTTCATTTCATCTACCAATAAATAAAAATATCAGACAATAGTTGGACAGTAAGGAATAACGTATTATTTATTTATATAAAATGGTCAATTGTACATATTTGAAATAATACTGTTTAGAAAAATGTAAGTAACAGAATTTTAATATAGTAAATTTGGGAATTTTTAACATTATGAGGTTTTATTGATAAGAATCAAATGAATTGTGAATTCTTCTTACCTCATACTTTTGTGTTTTTTTAAACACAGCACTGCAGTATCAGCGACCATTGTCAGTTGTTTTCACAACTCGTTCAGTTCAGGTGTTCAGTGCACCATAAAGTTTCACTATAACAAAATTGTAGCCTAAACTTTTGAAGATGTAAGTTCAGTTTATATATATATATTTATTTATATATTGCTGAATTCATATGGAATGGCCTTTAAATGTTTTATAGATTAACATTTTAGTAGTAGTAGTAGTAGTAGTAATAATAATAATAATAAATATTTATTCGTAAAAGAAGAAATTCCTTTGGCTATTGAGAATTGTATGGCTTCGTACGTGCAGTAAACATTTTTTATGGCACGAACATCGCATGACTTCATCCTCCATACTCATTGCAAGAATCCAGGGACTTTTCATTCTCGAGCTCTTGTTACCGGTACAAGAGTCTGTCGTGGCTGCACTCCCTTTCACCTGCTCTCGCTTGCAAGAATGAGTGGGAGAAAGAGTTTGTCCACCTTTACCACCTACCACAGAATCTCTCTATACACCACAGTTGTGGAAAATTTAATTTAATTTACAACAAAAAAGAACCAAATAAAACAGTCCTCATATAGCCATGTCTTTGTGTTGGGTTAAAATGTAAAGTAAAGTATTCCCACTACAGGCCTCAGGAGGCCCTTGGGGTAGTGGGAGGTTAAGGCTCCCACTATTTCTAGACAATCGGCACTTGATGTCAGCTGGGTTGTCAGCCCTGCGTGACGGCCACCTTTACCCCAGAACAAGTGTCTGGTACTCATTTCCGTTAGAGGCTGAGTCGACCCCAGGGCCATAGTGCCGCCAGAAGGTTTGGGTCAGTTTAAAAATCCTGATCCCACCGGGACTTGAACCCTCGACCTTCCGGCTTGTAGTGCAGAGCCTTAACCACTACGCTATGGCGTGCCCCTTAGAACTCGATATAAAAATAAATGAAGGCAAATTTAGTTACCAGTATAACATGGCTACATGAACTATGTGACTGTATACAGGTGATTGTACTTGTATGTTTCATTTGATACTGCAGTCTGGTCAATTTAAGCATATTTTCTTTTCTTTTTTTTTAAATCCTACATCTCAATTTAGCGTTAGTAGTTTAATTTTTTAATATGTTATAAATGAATGATCATTTACTTAAATTATTTGCAAGGCATATTTATATAAAATGGTAAATGTTGATATAAAAATAGATTAAAATATTTTAGAAATAATAAGAAAAACCTGTTTATTTTACTGTGAAGTATAAAATAAACAAACAACTTGAGGATAGATGTTTATTGCAGGATGTAATAAAAGAGAAAGTTTATATATAATTGTTTACATAATTTGAGCTCATTTGCCTCTCTGTTGTTAAAATGTGATATTTATTTCCTGGCTGCATGTTCCATCTGTTATTTATTTTCTGTACTAAGAAAGTCAAAGAATCAATTTACTTACATGTGAATGAATCTTGATTTTTGCAGGATATTTACAGTCAGACTAGGAAGACATGCTTAAGTCTCAAAGTGTGTGAACCACTGGGTACCAGTGAGTTAGTTCTATACATGAGGACAAGGGTGGTCCCTATCAGCAGTTGCTTAACCAAGCTAATTTAGTTACACTTGTTTCTCTATAAATGTCAGCAAGTGATTTGTGGTTACCACATCACCTCAAAGAGACATCGGATAGGCAACTAAGGGTTTAATTGGATGGGAAAGGCCAATTAAATTTTACTCAGAGGCTCCAATTTAGACTTGATGTTCTTTCAGACTCAGCACCCGTGGCTTAAAGTCACTCTCGAGGGACTTGTCCTTTGGATTTTCCATTCTAAAAAAAATCCATCAACCCCAGCAAGGTTTGAACCTGCAACCCTCGGGACCAATAGCAAGATGAAATTAATTGCCCCACATAAATCCTCCACCAAATGATTGTGTTTTTCTTGTTAGCTTTAGATTTGGAGTATTGTTTGAATTGAGTTCCTTATTCTTTATGAATTTTTTTTGTGCAGCATGTTGCTACAGCTGAAACTTTGTTTTTGCAACCACTACATTAGATAACACAAGTATTTTTTACTACATTCGTATATGAGGGCACGCCGTAATGTAGTTGGTTATGGCTGTATGCTACAACCCAGAAGGTCATGGGTTCGATTCCCATTGGGATTAGGACTTTTAAACTGGTTAAATCTTCTGGGGGGCACTATGGCCCTGCGGTCGACCCAACCTCAAACAGAAATCTGCACCTGACATACATTCTGAGAATAAATGTGGCTGACATCTTGTGCCAATTGTCTAGAAAAAAAGCAGGAACCTTAGTCTCCCACTATGCCAAGGGCCTTCTAAGATGTGTAGTGGGAACACTTTATTAGCTTTACTTTGTATTTGTAAATACATACATACATAGTGTTCTGCCCAAGAGCAGGTCTTTCACTGCAAACTCAGCATTCTCCACTCTATCGTTATCTCAGTTTTCCTCTTTGTATCTGCATACAAACCATTTATTTTAATATGTCTTTTTCTGCCTCTTTCTTTCCGTTGGCCATTCATTCTAGGGCATCTGTCAGCAGGCAGTTTCTTCTTAGCCAGTGTGGCAATTCATTTTATTTTCCTCTCCTTTATAATGTCCAGCATTGTTCTTCCTTCACCCATTCTGTCAAGCACATCTTTATTTTTTATTTTGTCTGTCCATTTTATATGTTCCATTCTTCTCCATATCCATATCTCAAAAGCTTCCAGTTGCTTTTCCTCATTCCATCGTGATGTCCAAGTCTCTGCACCATACAATGCTACACTCCACACAAAGCACTTCACTAGCCTCTTCCTTAATTCTTTTACCAAAGGCCACAAAAAATGATCCTCTTCTTGTTAAATCTTCTTTTGCCATTGCTATTCTCTGCTTTACTTCTTGACTGCAGTTCATGTTACTACCCAAGTATAACCCAAGTATTTGAAGCTCTCCACTTGCTCAATGGCCTCATCTTTAATCCTCATGTTTATCTTCCTTGGTTTCCTTCCTATAATCATGGCCTTCGTTTTATTTATATTTATCTCTTCATCCCATAATTCTCGCACTTGTCATTTAGCTCCATCAGCATGTTCCTCAGAGTTATTGAATCTTCTGCTATCAAAGCCATGTCATCAGCAAATCTTATACACTTTATTGTTCTTCATCTCATGTTTATGCCTCCCGTATTCCTGAAGCAGTTCTTCATTAGGTCTTCCAGGTAGATTACAACTTATATCCTTATTTAGTTTAAATTTAATATAAAATATGAAAGCTAAAGCTTTGCTACATTTGGTTCTTCCATAACTTGTAGCCAGGCTTGAATTTCACTTTTCAACATGTCAGCAAGCAATTTACACTTTGTTTTATGCACAAAATGTAGCCAATTGTGAAATATACCCAGATACATAAAAGATTATGAGAAAGGAATTAGCACTCGAGACAAAGTGCTTGAAGGAGGGGCACTGGAAGTATTATTTTATTGACTTCTTTCAGTTTTTACCTACAGTATTGCATATCTTCTTTTCAAACTTTGTTTTATACCATAAATTTGTTTCCAATGGATGGAAAGTCCAAAAACAAATACAATGAGTTTTGTAATATTTGTGAACTATTTGCTTTATGCTTAAATAAACAAAAATATTTTAACTTTCTTTGAATATGAAAATATTGTCAAAATATGTCAGTTTTTCTCAAGTTCTTTAGGCCTACGATTATCCATAACTTAAATATTTCTGGTTTCCGCTTCATTATTTTTCATAGTTTAGAATATGAAATGCCGTATTTCTATCCATTCTACTGATAATATAGTTACAAAAACTGCCTTTAAAAATCGTATCAGTGTCAGAATAATCTTTCAATCACCTTATTAATTGTATTGAATATTTCCACATTATTTGGTTCTTCTGTTTTGTTAAAACCTCTTAAAAGCTGTGAAGAAGCAGAATTTAACTACATCTATAATTTGCAAGAAGTGTCTTATTGCCCATCTGTTCATTGGAATGATGAATTGAAATTCTATATCCATCATCAAGTTATCAGATGTGAATTTCACCTAACATAGCCAGGCTCATTTTATTGTTTAGATGATTTTTAGAAATTCACTGTTTTATAATTTTTATGGATAGGTATTTCAAATTTGTCATTTTGGTCATTGTTCACCATGAATAGTTACCGCCAAACAGAACACAAGGAAAGCAAAATAATTAATTGAAGAGTACAGGAAAAAAAAAAAAAAAAAGAAGATAGAAAGTTAGTTGTTATCAATTGATAGCTGGTAGGTTAGTGTTCTTAATGTTAAATGCTATAAAGAATAAACTATCAGAATCCAAGAATCACAGTGTTGTATGAAGGAATGGTCAGGGTCTCACTTTCAGTTTGTTTTCCTGTTTTTTTAAATATAACTCTGATCTTTTTTCCTTTCTACTCTACAATTATTTACACAACAACCACAAATCCAATTTCATTGAAGAATCTAGTATAGGATCTATTTTTATAACTAGCCACTCTTTTTTATGCACGAATCTGGTCCCTAATTCTGTCCACATAACATAATTGTTTACTGTATAACTATGTTAACACATGCACTGTCAACACTTTCACATCAACAAAACTCGAAGTTTGCTATCACAGATGGCAAGATGCTGCTGAAGCAATTGACCAAATTCAGTGGGCAAAAGTGCTTTAGCAGATTTAGTATAATTTTGAGAATTTTATGGAATGGACCTTGCAATTATTAGAAAAATATTTACTGGAAAGCAAGAGTTACAAGAAAAGAAAAAGGGATAAGGAGGAATGCAGACATACATTACCCTCCAGTCAAAATACAATATATAGATATGAACTAGAGTTTATACTTACAATTACAAGCAGACTGCATTAGACTAGACAAAATATATGAGTCACTAACATTATAAAACACATAAAGACTTAGCAGAATATTTAACAAGATCATTTGCAGTGAATGGACCCAAACAAACTACCAAAAAAAGTATTATTTTACCAACCTAAAGAATTCAGAAGCAGAGAAAAACTAAAACAACTGTGGGGCTGTCAAAGACATCTTGAGACTTGTGGTAGGTCAAGGGCTTACTAGGTCAATTGTGCCATGTTAAACACTTAAAGTATGTAAAAAATTAATTTTAATTAAATATAGTCATATTGAATCGCACAATAAGATCTTCAATGCAAATGAAAATTCTAACATCTAGAATAACTTGATCAATTTAACTTAGCCAAGAACATGTTGAGAAAAACCTAAACCTACTATGTTCATGATGATGGGGAAATCATTTTGTTTGATTCCATAACAAACAGATCATTAAATTCTGACAACTGTCCCCGGTAAAATAGAACACCTGAATGAGGAAGATGTAACTGAGGCCATAAAATCTTTAAAAAGAAGAAAGCAACTGGGACTTTTGTGGGTTATCACTGACGGGATCAACGAAAATAGCAGGATGTCCAAAAAGTCCCACAAATGTCCGATTTTGTGTCCTTTTGTTGCAGTAAATGATGCTTTCAAAGGAGGAACACGTGGATACCATCTTGTGAAGGTTATTCACACCGTGATATTAGCATCGAATTTAATAGACACCACCCTCAATCCCAAACATTATTACACAGCTCTGTGGCGAAATTACTTAACAAATTCACTAAAACGGTTTCTGTTGCAGATTTTCCTCGGCCAAGAAGACCATATATTATTGAAGCGGTAGGCTACTAATTGCACAAAAGTACATGCCAGTCGAAAGAAGTAAATCTGGCAAACCGGCCTGGAACCCACCGTTCCTCGGTCGAACATCCATGGTTTCCTGAAGGAAAAATATCACACATTTTAACTGTAACTCCTCCTACATTTATTAGAAGACAAACCTGATCATAGGATGCAAATGTGTCGATGGTTTTTGAACAGATTGAAGAAGAGGCAGACCTACTGTGGTGTTTTCTGAAGAGGCTGATATTTGTATGAAAGGTGAGGTCAACAAATAACTGCGCTACTGGAATAAGGAGAACCCCAATTGGTACGGTCTCTCCACTCAGTAAGGGTTTGATCGTATAGTGGTGTGATGCGACATTTGGAACAATAATATCATTTGTAAATTTTTTCGAAGGAAATGTGGATGGTGAAAAGTATCTGAAGATTCTAGGAGATTGGTTAATTTGGACATTAAATTTAAACGGAGAACATGCAGAATGGCCCCCACCACACTACGCCACTGGTTAGTTGAAACATTTCCTCAAAACTGGATTGGTCGCATAGGATCTGTTGAATGGGCACCAGGATTGAGGATGAATGCCATGAAATACTCCAGGATTTTGACTCTACCTACAGAGCTGTCTGGAAATAAACTGATGACATATTGAATAAATAAGGTGATTTTGCTTATGGTTCGATATATTTAAGACATTCTGTACAATTAAAAACTTAGGAGACACATAAAATGTTCCCCAACACATACTAACTAAATAATTCAACAAATGCTTAGAAATGTGAAGACTACCTGGCCAGTGGGACAATGAAGGAATTCTATAAAGGAAAGATATTTCCAATAAGCCTAGAAAAAGAGCGCTAAAAAAGTTCCATCAAAATCCTGTCATCATTAAGACTTATTAACTATCAGTAAATTGAATAATGCAGGAGAAAATAAGAATGGGATGCGCATATAAGCAGGATGGACAGCAATAGAATTGTCATGATTGCAAGGGATAATCTACCTAGGGGCAGAAGACAACAGGGATGTCCTAGAAACGCTGGTATGATGACCTAAGATGAGGCAATAAGTATATTGAAGAAAGAATAGGTTTAAATCTATCATGGAAGAACGAAGAAGAAGAATGCAGAGGAAGGAAACTTCCAGAACATCAAAAGAGTTTTAGAAAGGTTACTCAATGCTAATGCCTGTCTGACTATTACTACAGATCCTAAAAGGAGACAATAGATAAGATGAAAGAATGATGATGTAAACACAACTTTCATATGAACATAAAGAAAACAAAAATGATAATATTAGAAATGGGGGCAAAGCATTCGGAATAGTTGAAATTAAATTCAAGGAATGAGAGATCAAAATCTCATCAGATGTAAAATATCTTGCAACTGAGTGTCCGATGTTTCACAAACATGTATCCGAACGATCAGCCAAAGTAGTAGGTGTGATGCACGACGTAAAGAATGCATATTCAAAGGCACAGCTTCAAAACAAGCCGACAAATGATTTTCTCCTATGTCATCAAAGTTCCTCATCCCACTTGTCATAAAATGTAAACTTGCAATAAAAAGTGAAAGCAACTTTCATAAAGAGAGCTATAGAAATGTCAGAAACTACAATATCGATATTGGTACAACTCCTAATAGAGGACCATAGAACCCACTATGTCCTGCACCATGCCAAGATTTTCGGAAATATATTGAAGATGCTAAAGAAAAGATAAGGGAGGTATGTCCATACTTCTATGCTCCAGGAGCAATGCTAGATCTAACATGGCACGTCTCCGAATTTTGAATTGATGCATGTTCTCACTAGACTGTATGTCAACCATTTCCATCACCAGATCACAACAAGAAATGAACCAGCATTGAAATGTGTATGTAAACTGCATGGGAAACATTGTATTGTTAACATAGGACTGTTTGTGAGATCAATAAACGAATATGTCAAGCATAAACACTCAATGATTATAGACCAATTAGTATTCTTTCCTGTTTGTCTAAAGCACTGGAACACATAATACACTCACAGTTAACACTAGAATGCCCAATCGGGTCAAATTGACCCAACTGAGAAATGGAAAGCATATTTTTTGTACTAAAAATGCAGGTAGGACTACATTCTCCTAGGACTTTTCCTCAATTTAGGGGTTCTTTACTTTCACAAAAAATAAATATTATTTTCCTGTAATTTTTAAATATATTAAACAATTTACAAGAAGGGAAGAAAATGAGGCCGATAATTAACAACATAGGGTCTCCTACATATGTTTTTTATCTAAATGGTTATGTAAGGAATTTAATAAAATGAATGGATTTGAAAACTCTGCAATAGAAAACTCTTATGAATTGGTAGATAAACTAGAAAACATACAACTACAATCTTCAGACAGATTAGTTTCTTTTGATGTTGTTTCCTTATTTCCAAGCATTCCAAAAGACCAAACTACGGAAATTTTAGAGATTTGGTTGAACAATAATAAAATTGAAAAAGGAAAGATAGTCGAATATAAAACTTTAACTAAATTATGTATCGATAATATGTTTTTCACCTACAATGGAAGATTTTATAACAAAATTCAGGACATTCGATGGGAAACCCTTTATCTCCATTCTTAGCTAATCTATTCATGGGGAATTTTGAACACAAGATAATTAATGGACATCATTTAATTTTTAAGTTCTGGTGCAGATATGTGGATGACATAATTGCAATAGTTAATCATAAACAGATAGATGATGCATTAAAATTATTGAACATTCAAAGTCAAACTATAAAGTTCACTATGAAAGGAAATCAATGGAGAAATACCATTTTTAGATCTCAACTTAAAAAGGAATGAAGAAAATAAGATAGAATTTGGAATTTACAGAAAGAAGACACATATAGATAACTACATAAAAGCTTCAGGTTTCAATCACACAGCTCACAAAGAAGCAGTTTTCAATAGTTTAACACATAGATTAGTGAACATACCAATGAACAAAGAAAATTTATGAAAAAGAAAAAGAACACATAATCAACGTAGCCACAAAAAAATGGTTTTGCAATAAAAATGATACCCAAGAAAATAAACAAGTTCAAAAGACAAAAATTTATTAATCAAAGCACTCTTCTAAAAGTAAAAGAAAAAAATGTAAAATTTAGAAAATTCACATATCATCCATTAAAACACCACAAGTTTCAAAATTTTTTTAAAGATTTCAACATAAGGTTAGCACCCAAAAATGACTACAGCATCAGTAGACTGATTAGACCTAATAAGAATGAGAAAATTAAAGAAGAAAACGAATCGGGGATTTATCAAATTAAATGTGAAGAATATGAAAAATTCTACATAGGAAAAACTAAGAGAAATTTGAAAACTAGGATGAAAGAACATCTCAGGAATGTCAAGAAAGGGGAAGTGGAAAAATCTGCAGTGGCTGCCCATGCATGGTCTGAAAAACATCTTATCGAGAAAGAAGCTAAATTATTAAAACCAAAAGAACTTACTGTTTGGGAAAAGATCTACATTCAAAAGAGCGAAAAGAAGAAATTAATGAACTTTGAAATTCCCGGTGAGAATGACCTGGTTTCGAGGTTTTTCAGTCAGCCAATGGAAGGAGCGAAGGACAGCTCTTCAAGACGACAGAACAATGGTCGTGACGATACTGAGGATGGAACAGAAACTATGTTCCGAAACTAGTTTGTAGTCAAATAAGAAGAACAATATGAGGTGAGTGATAAAAAAGTTCTACCTTAATTTACTCTTAACGCCCATACCGGGTCATTTTGACCCATATGTATGTAAAAGTTTAAAATTATGCTGTTGGTATTTTTGAATGTTAATTACTGTTTATTTTTCTGTTTCCTCATTCAACAATGTTATTTGATGCAAAAGTTTGTCCAATTATTATTTGTTTTCAATTATTGAAAACTGTAAAGATGAAACTCGACCTACCAATGAGAGTGTTTCTGTTCATGTTGTGATGAAACTTATGGAGACAAAAGGCAGAAACGTCACAACTGGTAATTATTTCACATCCATGAACCTGGCTAAAATGCCTGAAACCATAAGTTTCTACAATGCAACCAAGTATGGTATGGATATTGTAGATAAAATGGCCAGGCAATATACAGTAAAGGCCTGAAGCAGACGATGGCCTGTGCATACATTTTACAATATCCTGGACTTGGCAGTAATAATATACAGATCAGTCACTGGCAAAAAAAAATTGCAAGAAAGAAATGTATTCAGCAACTTGCAGAAGAACTTCGCCTCGAACACTTGAAACGTCAATCACATAAGATTCCAGACTATGATCGACCAAAACGATGGAAGTGTGAAGTGAAACAGTTTTGTAAAGACAATAAAAGTAATTCAAAATGTTCTATTTGCAAGAAATTATTTCTTTACTAACTAAATAATTCAACGAATGTTTAGAATTGTGAAGACTACCTGGTAAAGGTACCAAAAAATTTGAATACACGTATGCCAATTGTGTTTGAGATTCTTGTGAAATGCATCAGTGTTGTTAGAACACTACTTTTTCAGATTGTTATAAATAATTTTTATTATTTTTCATGTGAAATTTGTATTTTAAATTAAAACTTTTGTTAAAGCACATAAAATAAAATAATTCTAAACATTTGCTTTCCAAAGATGTTGAATCAAATTTAATTTAATTTTAATATACTGTATCATTATCCATCTTACCCATATGAATTATTCAGTAGTTGTAACTCAGGTATATTTACAATAATGTATCCACAGTTTGCTTATATTTTAATATTTTCATAGCATGGGTCAAATTGACCCACTCTGGGCGTTGTATGTGAACCGAAACTCTGGGCATCCTAGTGTTAACAGACTACCTCACCACACAATACTTACTTGATGAGCATCAATCTGGTTTTAGAACAGGACATCATACAAGTACTGGACATTGTAGAGGACATAAGAGACTCATTGGACAAAAGCAAACTCACAGCAATAGTCCTACTCGACTACAGCAAAGCCTTTGACACTGTAGATATAGACTTAATGTCAGCGAGACTTAAGACACTACATCTGTCAGAAAACTGCCTTGATTGGTTTAGATCTTACCCCACTAATCGTCAGCAATCAGTTAATAATCGGATTTCTTCCTGGTGCTTGTTGAGGAAAGGGGTACCTCAAGGCGGCGTCCTCGCTCCTCTTCTCTTCTCAATTTATATTAATGATGTAACCAAGAAACTACAAAACTGCAAGCATCATCTTTACACCGACAACTTACAGATTTATACACACTTTAGGCCTGACAAAATTAATGAATACATTGACAAAGTAAACACTGACCTCAGACATATATCTTTATGGTCCAGACAATATGGGCTAAAACTAAATGTAAACAAAATGCAAGCAATAATTATCGGACATCCAAGACTATTACACTCCATAAACAATGACAATATGCCGCCTGTCATATTAGATAACGAACAAATTCCTTATACCGACGTTGTTAAAAACTTGGGACTTTATTTAGATTCTAATTTAAATTGGCATGCCCAAGTAAAACAAACGTCTAAAAATATCTCCATAATGCATTCCTTAAAGCCTCAAAAATTTTCTTCCTGTAGCTCTTGAAAGAATTTTAACTCAAACCTTAGTGATGCCGCATTTTGACTATTGTGATGTTCTACTAACTGACATAAGTGACGGATTGTCGGACAAACTGCAGCATGTCCATAATATGTGTATCAGATTCATATTTAATGTTCAAAAATACGATCACATTTCTCCATTATTCCACGAATTGTCATGGCTACATCTAAAAAAGAGAAGAAAATCGCACTGTCTAATTCTCTCATTTCAGATCCTACATACCTCGATTCCCAATTATTTATCATCTCGTTTCCAGTATTTATCCTCAAACCATAACTTAAACACAAGATCACAACATAGTCTCTTGCTTAATATACCGCAACATAGGACATCACATCACTCCATGTCATATACTATCTTCACTTCTCGCAACTGGAATTCCCTACCATAAGAAATAAGGGGCTGCCGGACATTCACATCTTTTAAAAGAAATCTAAATTTATATTTGCTCTAACCTCGACTTCATCATTACCCAGTGTAAGGTACATATATTAATTGGTGTTTATCATATTTATACTATTATTATTATTATTGATAGCTAACAGAGGATAGGTTAAATTATACAGTGAGATCAGTATAGTATTGGACAGCAGATGCGGGGTATGTGCTATGCGATGACGAAGGCTTACACCAGGCACGGGACTTGAAATGTGTGCTGACTCAGCAGTATACAAGTACATCCCACGCATTCCCGGTTACAGTAAGATAGTGTACTTCGAGTAGATAAGGTGCTCGGTCGCTTTTCCTTGTGAACTGAATGACGTGTGTATAATGTAAATTGAATGACGTGTGTATAAGTATGAAGTGTAAACTGTATAATGGCTAATAATTTTTCTACTGAACAACGTGTATGTATTTATGATCAATATTTGATAACTCAGTCTGCCAGCCAAGTACGAAGACTTTCAATTCCCGGGTGTAAAAATTCCGTCACGTTCAACAGTCCTTAATCTGTACAACAAATGTTATAAAGAAGTGTCAAAATGTATGGACAACAAAGGTGAACAGTTCCAGCACCTGCTTGAATAAAGTTGGTAATTACGACAATTTATAAAATAGTTACGAAAATGTGTGTGGTTGTATCACCGCGATCCTATGCTGTCCGTTCCCCGCCGCGAGTGCGTCCGCAGTGTATAGTGAAATCCCCGCATCTGCTGTCCAGTGCTATACTGATCGCACTGTATCTTCCCCTATGATATATTCACATTGTTCGTGGTGGTGAGCATACGGACACTAAACAACAAATGGGGAAAATTTTGAAGAGGTAACAGAATTCAAATACTTAGGAATAATTGTAATTAAAAACAGGAGTCAGGCGCAAAAATAAATTTATTATACATAAACTCTATTCTGGAAACACGTAGGACTCTTGTGATCCCAACTCCTCTTTAAAAAACTTGAAGTAAAAGTAATAAAATTACTTTATTCCAATTATATATGGATACGAAACATTATCGCTTACTGTGAGAGAGCTGAAAAGATTAAGGGTATTTGAGAATAAAGTGATTAGAGATCGATGTTGTAGTATAAAGCTTAGGAACATTTTTGGTATAAAGAGAGGTGATTGGAGAAAATCGTTTGAGTCATCATCATCCTAAGGCACGACAACTTCAAAAGTGAAAGTTTCGGCCTTCTCAACAATCCCCCTCCATGCAAATCTGACAGTTACATTATCTGTATGGGAAATGAGAAAAACTAAAAAACATGTAAGTCTCGTATACTGCGATTGGCAGAATATGTAGCAGAAACGAGAAATTAAAGAGGGCATTAATTTTTTTTAAGAAAACCAGGGAGAAAGCGTCCAACAGGTTGGTCAAGAATGAGGTGAGAGAATATTAACCATGATATGAGTGGGATGAATGATTGGAAACATTAGCTCAGGATAGTGATGTCCCATCCAGCAATAGTAATTCTGCCCGAAGGCAGGTCCTTCATTGCAATCATAGCATTTTCATGCTATGCTTGCAGCTTGACTAGGTGTGGTAGCTTCCCGTTGCTTTCCACACCGGTGAAGGATGATGATGGTTATGATGACCATATGATTTCGGGGACCGTTTGGGCCTTAAAGTTTTACTGACATTTGTCTTACAGGTGAGGAAACCCCCCGTTAAAAATTTCACCCAGAAAAACTGCCCCGACCGGGGATCGAACCTGGGCCCGCTGCGTGACAAGGCAGCACGCTACCTCGAGACCACAGCAGTGGACTGATAGTGATGTATGGAGAGCTTATTTCCATGCGACCATGAACTGCGAGTTCGATAGAAAAAGTGAGTTAGTTAGATAAACTGCACATATGTGCGCGTTTTAGTAATTATTTCCCTTGATTATAAGCATTTGGTTCGTGCTCTATGTTAAAGTTTTAAGAAATGTAAAACAGTACCTGAGCCTATGTTGTGTATGCGCTTGAGATCTCAGTCGTCCTAAATAATCAGCAGTGTTGTTTTGTAGGAGGCCTTTCGATAACTTAAATATCATCTTCTGCTTTCAGTTTGGTACCAAGCTGATTATTGAGGACGACTGAGATCTCAGGTACTATTTTACATTTCTTAAAACTTTAACACAGTGACCTCAACGGAGTTTGGTAATATATTTAAAAATCGTGCTCTATGGTCATAGGACGATAGTGGCTGCCGTATTATAAAGTTAGTTCTATCTCTATGTATATAACCATAGAGAATGTGGTATATAACGGTATATGACATAGAGAACGAAGTACATAACAGATTTTCACGTGCTTCATGTTTGCACGGAAGGTAATATCAGGGGTAATATATTTATATTAAAAATAAATGACAGTTGTAAGACAATTCTGAAGTGTATCCCCATAATTCGTGGAGAGTGGTATTGTCTAATTTTTCTGGAGATGCAGAATAATGGCGTTAGAGTACGAATTTATGGTAATCCTGTACTTAGTGCTCCTAACCCCTAACCTATAATTTCAATCGCACTTTTATAATGTAATATAACAGAAGCTAACTAAATGGATAATAGCTATCAAATTGGAGGATGAGGTACGTTTTTTGGCGGACACAATTCTACACTTACATTCTTATGCCACTGATGCACTAAACACTTGAAAACACGTTTCGTACTATTTTAAATATTTTGGAACCATTTTATAAACATTTCTTACGATTGCTACCTGAATTTAAAATTGTAAGTAAAAAAAAAAAAAAATTGATTGAAATTGCATCGCTATCTTTTCTTGTGAAAGTGCTGACCCTTGATATTTGGTGTATTTTAGTTGCAATGTAAATAATTTTGGTTATATATTAATTTATCGTCCACCGCTGTGGTCTCGAGGTAGCGTACTGCCTTGTCACGCAGCGGGCCCGGGTTCGATCCCCGGTCAGAACAGTTTTTCTGGGTGAGGTTTTTATCGGGGTTTTTCCTCACCTATAAGACAAATGTCAGGAAAACTTTAAGGCCCGAACGGTCCCTGAAATCATATGGCCATCATCATCATCACCACCATCCTTCACCGGTGTGGAAAGCAACGGGAAGCTACACCACACCTACAATTCCCTAGTAAAGATGCAAGCATAGCATGAAAGTGCTATGATTGCAGTGAAGGACTTGCCCTTGGGCAGAATTACTATGGATGGATATTAATTTATGTATGTGTTGTATTTTATATTGTTGTTTATATATATATATATATATATAGGTTGTAATCTGAACAAGTCCTAAAGCATCTATGATAACAATAATAAAAAAAAATTAAATTAACGGGTGAGGTAGGTTTTATGCCTCTCACAATTCTACTGTCAATGTTGGTCATACTGGTTTCACTTACATATACTGCCAACTGCTGATTGTTAGATTTATCTTTCCGGTGTGACCTCATTTGCTAGCGCATGCGCGCTGCGATTCTGAGGAACTTGAGTTGTGGGAGTTGGCATAATGTTGATGTAGCTTCCGGTAGATGGCTCTGAAGTCGGCGTTACTAACTTTTGGAATAAATTCCCAAATGCTAAAAAAAAATGGATGTAACTAACTTCCCATTTCCTAAACTAACAAAAATATTACATGCATATTATTTAATAAACTATGTACGCTAACTTGTGCCAATAGAATCTAACAAAATTAAGTTAATTTCTTGAAATATGGTTTGGAAATATTTGCGAATATTGGTAACACTGATTTGAGAGCCATCTAGCGGATACTACATTAACCTTTAAGCGCCCAAGTTTAAATGGCCAGGAAGCGGCAGGCTGCCTGGGTTTAAATGTCCACCTACCTTTTAAACTTCTTGGCTTTTAACTATAACTTTGCTGATTTTATTAGCTCATATTTTAAAATCTGTGGGGGTCACAAACATCAAACAACGTTTATAAAGTGTTAAATATTATTGTAAAATCAGTGGTATTCACGGCAAAAACCCGTAGTGATATTTTATACCATAGAGATAATTTTTAAATTCACGATAGTTACCAAATAACTTTAGGGACTTTAGAGTGTTGTGAATCAGGTTAGAAGTGAAAAACTATATATAGATTTAGATATATTCTAACCCTCGTTCATTCTTTTGATTATTATGTTGCATCCGGTCAGTTTTCCCCCAAAGCAGGAAAGTTTTGAAAAAAAAACAGGTCACATTCCAGCCACAGCCCTTATTCATTCACAGTTTTGTGACTCAGAGTGAAGTTTATGATATGTCTAGTACAAAATCACTACGTTCCGCTGAAATACAAGACATTCTCGGATTGTGACAATGACGAAAACAATATCAATGACAATCACAAGCTACAATCAACTGACACTTATAGCTGTGAGACACCTGGCTTTGGGTTCGTGAAACTAGAATTGACAGCGAAGAAAAAATGTACTCTTCCCCCTGACATGACAGAATCAGAAATGTACCTTTTTCTTGGCCTAATTATTCTAATGTGAAATGACGTGTTGTGGGATAGTAAGACCTAAGAGAAAAGGGATGCCTAATAATCTAAAAATAATAATAATTCCATGGTGCGACAGGCCTAGAAGGCCCTTAGTCTACCATCCAGCTGCTGGTCTCACACTCACATGTGTCAATCACAAAGGTAGATGATCATCGAGTCAGTGCATGGGTGACATGTGGTCAGCATGTCAAGTCCCCCAGCCGTTATAGCTTGTTTACTCAACCAAAAAATTATTTTTTCATTTGTTAGACTTGACCATTCTATACAGTTTTCTTCTTCTGACTTAATTGGTGCCAAACAACAGATAGAGACTTCCGACTTAGACTTGTCAGAGATGTTTTGCAACAGGCTGATAGAACACCCTGTAGACGACTCCCTGGATAGACCTAGTATATTGAGTACAGAGATTTCATGATTCGAAGTCAACTTTAGTCAACATTGGGCCAAAACAACACATAGAGACTTCCGACTTAGGCTTGTCACAGACTTTTTGGAACAGGCTGGTAGAACACCCTGGTTGGTAGACATAGTATATTGAGTACAGAGATTTCATGATTCGAAGTCAACTTTAGTCAACATTGGGCCAAAACAACACATAGAGACTTCCGACTTAGGCTTGTCACAGACTTTTTGGAACAGGCTGGTAGAACACCCTGGTTGGTAGACATAGTATATTGAGTACAGAGATTTCATGATTCGAAGTCAACTTTAGTCAACATTGGGCCAAAACAACACATAGAGACTTCCGACTTAGACTCGTCAGAGACTGTTTGCAACAGGCTGATAGAACACCCTGTAGACGACTCCCTGATAGACCTAGTATATTGAGTACAGACATTTCGTGATTTGAAGTCAACTTTAGTCAACATTGGGCCAAAACAACACATAGAGACTTCCAACTTAGACTTCTCAGAGACTTTTTGGCAACCGGCTGATAGAACACCCTGTAGACGACTCCCTGGTAGACCTAGTATATTGAGTACAGACATTTCGTGATTTGAAGTCAACTTTAGTCAACATTGGGCCAAAACAACACATAGAGACTTCCAACTTAGACTTCTCAGAGACTTTTTGCAACCGGCTGATAGAACACCCTGTAGACGACTCCCTGGTAGACCTAGTATATTGAGTACAGACATTTCGTGATTTGAAGTCAACTTTAGTCAACATTGGGCCAAAACAACACATAGAGACTTCCAACTTAGACTTCTCAGAGACTTTTTGCAACAGGATGATAGAACACCCTGTAGTCGACTCCCTGGTAGACCTAGTATATTGAGTACAGACATTTGTGATTTGAAGTCAACTTTAGTCAACATTGGGCCAAAACAAACACAGAGACTTCCGACTTAGACTCGTCAGAGACTTTTTGCAACAGGCTGATAGAACACCTGTAGACGACTCCCTGGTAGACCTAGTATATTGAGTACAGACATTTCGGGATTTGAAGTCAACTTTAGTCAACATTGGGCCAAAACAACACATAGAGACTTCCGACTTAGACTTGTCAGAGACTTTTTGAAAGAGGCTGGTAGAACACCCTGTAGATGAATCCCTGGTTGGTAGACCTAGTATATTGAGTACAGACATTTTGTGACTTGAGGTTAACTTTAGTCAACATTGGGCCAAAACAACACATAGAGATTTCCAACTTAGACTTGTCAGAGACTTTTTGCAACAGGATGATAGAACATTCTATAGACGACTCCCTGGTAGACCTAGTATATTGAATACAGACATTTCGTGATTCGAAGTCAACTTTAGTCAACATTGGGCCAAAACAACACATAGAGACTTCCAACTTAGACTTGTCAGAGACTTTTTGCAACAGGATGATAGAACACCCTGGTTGGTAGACCTAGTATATTGAGTACAGACATTTCGTGATTCGAAGTCAACTTTAGTCAACATTGGGCCAAAACAACACATAGAGACTTCCGACTTAGACTTGTCAGAGACTTTTTGGAACAGGCTGGTAGAACACCCTGTAGATGAATCCCTGGTTGGTAGACCTAGTATATTGAGTACAGACATTTTGTGACTTGAGGTTAACTTTAGTCAACATTGGGCCAAAACAACACATAGAGATTTCCAACTTAGACTTGTCAGAGACTTTTTGCAACAGGATGGATAGAACATTCTATAGACGACTCCCTGGTAGACCTAGTATATTGAATACAGACATTTCGTGATTCGAAGTCAACTTTAGTCAACATTGGGCCAAAACAACACATAGAGACTTCCAACTTAGACTTGTCAGAGACTTTTTGCAACAGGATGATAGAACACCCTGGTTGGTAGACATAGTATATTGAGTACAGAGATTTCATGATTCGAAGTCAACTTTAGTCAACATTGGGCCAAAACAACACATAGAGACTTCCGACTTAGGCTTGTCACAGACTTTTTGGAACAGGCTGGTAGAACACCCTGGTTGGTAGACATAGTATATTGAGTACAGACATTTCGTGACTTGAAGTTAACTTTAGTCAACATTGGTCGGTAGCTTTACAAAGACTAATTTGTCGTGTGTGTTCGGCTCGGGGAATGAGAAAATGTGTGCAAGTGAAGTGTAAAAGTGTGATGTCGGTTTGTGTATTGGTGATTGTTTCGAGACTCATCACACAAAAACAAACATTTAATAAACAAATGCTATCTTCACATGACGTTGCCAAGCATCTGATAACCCTGAAAAAAGGTATGTTACAAAAGTAGTATTATCCAGTATAATTTCAAGCAACCAAACAGGTCCGCCTGCTCAGAACCCATACGCTGGGTCTGTGGGCAGACTGCAGACGGGAAGGTACAATTTAAAACCCAGCATATGGGCTCCTGAGCCCGTTAAAGGTTAGACATTTATGCATACTGTAGAATTTAGATTCACCATATATTCAAGGTAGTAATCTTCTATATATATATAATATAATTTCCAATATTTAAAAATCTTAAGAAATGTTTTATAAAATGGTTTAAAATAGTACAAAACATGTTTAAAAGTGTATAGTGCTACAGTAGCGTAAGGATGTATGGAAAATCGTGTGAGACAAACAGTGAACCTCAGCCCAAAAATTACCAACAACTTTAAATGAAGAGGTAAACAAATAAATTGGGGGGGGGTAGGAAAAATTAACTAACTTGCAGTTAATATTCCAGCATTATAAGACTTTACATTCTGGTAGTAAATTACTAAACAATACGAAACCGAACCTGTTCCATCCCAACCAATTAAAATTCTTATCATATTTGGGCTAATAATTAAAAATATTAAAAGTTCACTATTTGTCTGCCATGAATTCTTCTAAGTTCTACAGAATCACAGTGCAGATGCGCGAGTTTTTGTAATGGTTAATGTAGCTGCCATTAGATGGCTCTAAAGTTGGCATCACCAACTTTTGGAATAAATTCCGAAACGTTTAAAAAATGGATGTAAACCAACTTCCCATTTCCTAACCAAACAAAAAAAGTAGATGCATATTATTTACTAAACTGTAAACTAATTTTATGTACACTAACTTGTCCTATTGGAACCTAACAAAATTAAGTTAATTCCTTATTTGCAAATGTTGGTAACACCAATTTCAGAGCCATCTAGCGGATGTTACATGAAGCAATTGCGTGTCTGTAGAACTCGATTGACAATATTTGCATAATTATATAAATACTGAAAATCATAAGGAATGTTATAAAATGGTTCCAAAGTGTTTAAAATAGTATGAAACATTATAAATGGTCGAAAAGTGTTTAGTGCAACAGTGGCATAAGAATGTTGTATGGAAAATTGTGGCAAATAGGGAACCTCAGCCCGATCAGACTACTACGTTATTAATTTGACTATTACCTTAGATTAGTTTAGGTCCATGGGTATGCTTCCGAAGTTATATGTTAGGAGCGCTAGGAAAAGTCTAGTATTTGTCACTCACAAATTTTTCTAAGTTCTACAGAATTGCAGCGCGCATGCGCGAGATGCTCAAATGTTTAATGTAGCTTCTGCAAGAAGGCAGTGAAATTGGTGTTACTAACTTTTGTAAAATTCCAAAATGTTTATAATAAATGAACCTACACCAACTTCCCTCTCCCTAACCTAACAAAATTAATTACATGCATATCATTTAATAAACTATAAAGTAATCTTACGAACACTAACTTGTCCCACTGGAACATAACAGAATGAAGTTAATTTCTTAAAATATGGTTTGGAATTGTGAATGTTGGTTACACCGATTTCAGAGCCATCTAGCATAAATTACATTAATCATTTTCATGTCTCGTGCTTGGGGCACTGTGATTCTGTAGAAATTCATTCCCTATATTTGCATCATTATACAAATACTTAAATATCGTAAGAACACACCACAGAAAAAATAAGCATGGAAACCTGGAAAAAACACTTCCACAAGATTCTAAACACAGAGAACAATAATGCAGCATACAAGCCAAAAACTCCAGAGGAACTCAAACATCAACTTATTCACCGAAAAGGAAGTCCAACAAATCTTAAGAAGTCTGAAAAATAAAAAAAGCATCAGGCCCAGATGGAATATTCAATGAACATCTTAAAGTTTCCGCAGAGGTTATATTGCCAGCACTCACTGAGTTGATAAACCTTTGTATCATCCCAAATAGATGGAAAACTTCATCCATCAGAATCCTGTATAAAGGGAACGGAGACAGGATTGATCCCAACTCTTACAGAGGTATAGCGCTGGAGAATAACTTCCTAAAAGTTCTCTCGAGACTAATAACAAGCAGACTAACAAATGAAATTGACTGCAAACTCCCAGAAGAGCAAGTTCGGTTTTCGGAAAGGAAGAAACACCCTTCAAGCAGTTCGGATCCTTATAGAAGACATTGAAAACCATTTAAGATTCCCACAAGGAAAATTCCATGTAATATTTGTAGGTTACTTGAAAGTATTCGATACACTAAATAGAAATAGAATCTCAACAAAATTAGAAGCCCTAACAGACAAAAAAGATCCACAACATGTTAGAGAGCAATACAATACATATCTCTGACAATGTAACTATCTCCAATGAAGTTAAACAGACTAAAGGGAGACCCGCTGGCCCACTACTGTTTAATGTGGCGACGCACGATTTAACCAACAAAATAAAGGAAACAACAAATAACATAAAATTATACATGTAAAGTTAGTGAAGTGATCCCACTACAGGCCTCGGGAGGCCCTTGGGGTAGTAGGTGGTTAAGGCTTCCATTTTTTCTGGACAATCCGCACTTGATGTCAGCCCTGCATGACGGCCGCCTTTACTCCCAGAACAAGTGTCTGGTACTCAATTCCATTTGAGGCTGAGTCGACCCCAGGACCATAGTGCCATCAGAAAGTTTGGGTCAGTTTAAAAATCCTGACCCCACTGGGACTCGAACCCTCGACCTTCCGGCTTGTAGCGTAGTGCCTTATCCACTGCACTATGACAGTACATGGACAATATGGCCATCGGATCACCAGACAAAAAGGACCTTCAAAATGCGATTAATGCGCTAGAAACATGGGCTGACGACAATAAACTCGAGATTAACACAAAGAAAACAGTTCAAATGAACTTCAGGAAAGGTGTAAGAGAGAACCCACAAGACAGGATAAGATATAAGAATGAACCCCTCCAAGCAGTCAAATTATTTCACATACATGGACATGACCCTCCACACGACAATAACATCATTCAAGATTCACATCAAAGCAAGAGCAGGAGCAGCAACAAAGACAATCTTTGACATAGGGTTTTTATCCAAATTATGTCTAGAAACTACCATGAAACTCTTCGATGCCAAGATCATAACCATTTTAACATACGGTATAGAATTAATCTGGGAAAAACTAGGAATAAAAGACCTGTCAACGATTGAGGCCATGGAAGCCCGGTTCCTGAAGTCAGCGCTAGGATTATCCAAACACAACCGATCACAACTTGTGTATGAACTTGCTAGAGAGACCTTCCTAATAGAAGATCTAACGTACCATTTACGGAGAACTGGGGAAAACTGATGGATATGAGAAGAGAGAAAACAACAGAGATCTGGCCCGAATTTTATTCTACAGAAGGAATGGTAAATAGAACATGGATGGAAATCAACGACCTATGCCACTTTGTAAATTCCCTAGCAATGCATTGATATGTAATGTGAAGACCTACCATGACCCTAACTCAACATGTGGATATTATAATTGTTACCACATTACAACATGTAAAAAACTACCCAAGTCAATAATTGAGGCGTGCAGTTAATAACACTGTAGGAAGACTCTAATCTTAGTTAGTTCCATACACAACTTGTGCACTTTTTTTTATTATTAAAAATCATAAGAAATAGTTGAATGCAGGCTTTCACGGCCGGTAATCATAATGTTGAGTGATTCCGGGTTATGTGGCCGTGGTCCATAGTTGGTGTTGATACCAGACGTTTTGCCCTCAACTGCGGAGGGCATCTTCAGTGGCGAGTGCTTCTAGGCGTGTTTCCTGGTCGGAAGATCTACTTAGAGTAGAATCACTCAACATTAATCATAAGAAATGTTTAGGGTCTAAAGAATCTTTGCAAAATCTTTAAAATAGTATAAAGGATATTACAAATGGTAAAAGTGGCATAAGAATGTTGTATGAGCGACAGATACTAGACTTGAGCTGTGCTAAAGTATGGGTTTAGCAAAACACGGTCACCTAAGGATTTAAGCTGTTTTGCATTAGTACACAATTGAAGTTTCTCTTGGTGATGTTATTGGTAGACCTACTTTGAACAGGGTTATATAGCATGTTTTGCTATTTTCAATGTTTATAGATTGTCTGCGACTATTGTAGAGGGTTTGAGGGATGAAGCCCCCTCCAATTATTCCCAACTGATTGTAATTATTGGCCAGGGTAATTAGAGTGCTCATGTTTAGAGAGTAACTGTGATTTCCGTACAACATTCTTATGCGACTTTGCACTTTATAGTTTATTATGGCTCAACTATAGATTAGGTCTCACTAGGGTACACCATGCAATATTCATGACACCGTTACACTATTTACTTTTTCCGTTTTTACTAATATTTCCTACTATTTTAACATTTTATAACAATTCTTAAAAATGTTTTACAATTTTAAAGTATTTATTTATGTATGTATGTGAAATTTCTCAATAATTTCTTCAAAGTTCTACATAACCAAAGTACACATCCTCATCAACAGATGGCAGACCAATATGACCAATATTCATATAAGAAATTGCACTACCAATTTTTTATTTTTTTAAGTTAAGAAGGCGTAAGTTAATGTAGAATGAATTAGTTTGTTTATTGAAATATTATGTAAATGATTTATTTCGTTAGGTTACAAATTATGTGTTAGGGTATATCCATGTTTAGAAGCACAATTAGGAATTTATCGCGAAGGTTGGTATTACCAACAGTAGAGATAGTCCTGCCATCTATGGAGCAAGTTAATAACCATTGCCTATGCACACTACTATTCTGCAGGACTTAAAAAAATTATGGTGAAACATTTTGTACAATTTTAAACATTTTGCAATTATTCTTAAACATATTTTACATTTATTAAATATTTATTTATGTATGCAAATTGTGCTATGTATCTAAGAATGAAGTCCTACAGAATTGCAGTGCACATGCATGAGATGCACAAATACTTAATATATCTTTCACAGGATGGAAGTGAAATTGGTGTTACCAACATTCACAATTAATTCCAAGCCATATTTCAAGAAATTAACGTCATTTTGTTAGGTTTCGATGGGGCAAGTTAGTGTACACAAGATTAGTTTATAGTTTATTAAATAATAATATGTGTGTAATTTATTTTATTAGGTGGATAAAGTTTCAATTAAATGCAGTGAAACATTTTTCTAAGTCACAGGTAAACACCATGCACATGCACCAACAAACATGAAGTGGTTTACACTATGGAATCACAGGATGCAGCCAACATATTCACATATATGTACGAACCTAAAAGCTAACCTAACGCAATTTAAGTACTGTAATCTGTAAAAAAAAAAACTCTTTTAAGTTGTATGGCCATGTACAGAGAATGGAAGATGAAAGATGGCAAAAAATATATATCAATGATTACCCCCTTGAAGAAATAAACAAATTTGGCAGACCAAGATGGAAATAGAAAACTTATGTCAGTACTATAATGGATGATAGGAATTTGGAAGGAGGAGATTAGAATGATAGGAATAAATGGAAACTGAAGATGGCAAACCAATAAGTGGGGGAAAGCCGAAGAAGAAGAAGAAGAAGAAGAAGAGAAGCTAACCTAAGCAATTTAAGCACTCTAACCTGTGAAAGAATGCGACACCCAAAAATAAATAGTAAGTTCTTAAATTCTGAAATACATACTCTCTGTTGGCTGCACTGGATGTATACATTAAAATCAATATGGCTGCCAAGTTTTTATGTTACATATGTAGTTAAATATCATAAAAAATATATTGAAATAATCGTTAGAGAAATGTAAAATTTATTGTAAATGATGGTAAATAATTTGAAAATAAAATCCTGTTGGGGCATGTGCGTGGTGTCTGCCTGGGACGTAGAAAAATTTCTCACTACGTTTAATTGAAACTTCAGCCTAGGTTATCAACATTTCAGGAATTTATTGGGAAAGTTATCACTGAATTCACATATATATCCTGCCACCTGGTCAAGGTTACATGAAGCGTTCACTCATGTGTGCTGCGACTGTGTAGAGCTTAGAAGAATTCATTGAGTTGGTGAGAGTCAGTTGCTAAACTTCTTCCTAATTAGAGTATTTGGGGAATTGTGGAGGCTTGACTTTAGAATATGACATTCTGTGATTTTTCCCATACAACATTCTTTTGACACTTTTACCATTTTTAATAACTTAGTATTTTAAACATTTTACAATTATTGGAGAAACCGCCTTTGTGCCTCACCATGAATTTTTCAGAGTCCTGCATAACAGTAGTGCACATGTGTAAGGGTTATGATCTTGCTCCATAGATGGAAGGAACATCTGTGCAATTGGTATGACCAACCTTCGCAATAAATTCCAAAACATGATTTAAAAAAATGGATGTACAGCCTTTGAAAAATGATGACACAACTCTTGATGATGGAAAGTTAAAGTTTGAAGAGCAATTCACATTAGTAAGTTGTTATGTGTGCTGTCTCCTTTGAGTTCAAATCGTGTTGTGAAAGTCTTTCTTCATGCAGTATTCGTATCATTTGCTTCAGTGGAGCAGTTGGTAAGATGCTCTCTTACAACAATGGTTTGATGGTCTTACCAGGTTTGATCCTAGTCAAGGAGAATTTTTTTTAACAACATTGTTATTGTTCATAATGCATACACATTACCATGCTTCATCATCCGGTATCATGGCAGCTGCCGCCGTCTTCCGGAAACCAAATGCCATTCCTCTCTATCCATCCATTGATCTTCCTCCATTCCTCTGATATTCATAGCTGCTTGTACCCCTTCTATCCAAGTTTTCTTCGGTCTTCCTCTCTTCTTCCTTTCCATTGGGATCCATTCAATAACAATTTTTGGCAATCTTTGCTCTGGCATTCTTTTGACATGACCATACCACTGCAATGTTTTCTTTTCTATGATGTCTATGATGTCCAGCTCCTCTTGTACATCCATAATTTACCTTATTTCTTTATTTCGTATTCTATCCATTCTAGATTTTCCAGCTTATCTTCTTAAAATATCCATTTCTGTACTTAAAATTCTTTTCATTTCCCTGGTAGGAATTTGCCAGACTTCAGCAGCATATGCTAAAATGCTCTGAATTATGTTTGATATATTTGTATCCGTGTGGAGTTGCCAGTCTCCCATTGGACGCCTCCCCAGGTGGTGGATAGGGGAATGCTCACCAGATATGGCGGGTACTGGGGAAATAAAATACCCAGGGCAGACCAAAACTAGCGCTGCTGCCTTGCAGTAAGATACTGGACTATCAACGGCTAGAGGAAGAAAACCTTGAACAAAAATTACCCGTCCCCCAGGTTGGGGGTTGATGCATCGGGCCAGCTCCTCGCTCATCATAAAAAGAAAAAATGCTAAAAAATCAAATAAAAGAAGAATATGAAAATGGGGACTTTATGTAAACATTGAGAAAACTAAATACCTGTGTATAGGAGAAGAAATGGAAAATATAAATTTCAACAATGGAGAAGAACTAAAACCTAGTATTGAATGCACTTATTTAGGAACAAAATTAGACCATTCAGGCGATAACCATGCTTCATTAAATAAATAAATTTGTATATATAGGGAAATAAACTAATTAAAAGAAACAGGTCTTATATAGAAAGTGAATAATGATTGTAACATCTCATTACTTCGTTTACAAAACACAAGGCATAACAAGATTGTTTCTACAACTAATGCAAAATGCATCTGATTAATTTAAACTAAGTCAAGTTATAAAATAAAATAAGTTGAAATGTACCTTCTTAGGTCAGAGCCGTTGTCCTCAACTTATAAAATATGTATGCTTTTTTGTCTAAAGGCCTATCAGAATCTCCATTCCATCTTCAGCAGATCTTTATTTGCTTCATTGCTTGATGTTCTCATCAGGAAGAAGCTTTAGTCACGACAGCACTACTTTAGGACCAGCACTGTGAACATCAAGCAATGTAGCAAAGAAATACCTGGGACATTCCATATCAAATCGGACAGCAAAAAATCTTGCAATTTATTTTTTTAATTTTATGTATCCCTAAATATAGTGAATACATTTATAAACGTATTAATACAGAAATTTAATTTTTATCATTTATAGGTTCGTAGTTATGATGATCTAAAATTATCGTAAATATGATAAACTAAAACGTTTACTAACTAATATTTCTGAAACAGTAAACAGCAAAAATTTGTTTCAAACATATTTATATAGGTGATATCATGTAGTTTAAGGGTGTTATTTTTATAATTAGGATATTTTTATTTTCGGTGTCAATTTTCTGTTTTATGGCGGTTTACTGCAGTACATATCAAAAAATGAAAACGGAAAAAATACAGGATACTATTCACGTAATAAGGATTAATTTTCAGCAATTACCCTTTTGGAGAGTTGAATAGTTCAGACAATATAAATGTTTTTTTATTCTATTTTCGTAAAAAAACTCGCGGGTCCACGGCGCATCAGATTCATTTCACGACCAAGGTCGCGCGCGTACTTTATTAAAAGAGCTTCATCAGTGACTTTTTCAACTGCCATTAAATCGAATAAATTATTATATGTTGTGCTTAATGGAACAGTACCGTAAATTTATAAAAGTGGCGATATTTTAATTCTTACGCAGTAGATATTTATTTATCAAATTTTATTGCTGAAGTGAGAAGTAAAGAGCTCTGTTACTTACGTTTACTGTGAATTATTAAACAAATTATTTATAACTAACTCACTCACTGGCTCTGTGGAACCTGTAGGTTCATGGCAGCGCGGACATAAGCTCTCCATACATCCCATCCCGAGCTAACGTTTTCCAATTATCCTCTGTATAATCTACTTCCCTCAAATCATGTATAATGTTATTCTCCCACCTCATTCTTAGTCTTCCAACTGGGCGTTTTCCCTCCGGTTTTCCTACCAGAATTTTCCAAGCACCTCTTTCATCCTCCATACGTACCACATGACCTGCCCATCGAAGCCTACGAGACTTAACTGTTCTTATTATATCTGGCTTTCTATACATATCATGTAGCTCACTATTATGTAGTTTCCTCCGTTCACCTGTCTGTTCATCTCTTTTTGATCAAAATATTTGCCTAAGAACTTTATTCTCAAATACTCGTAATCTTCTTTCCTCCCTTAAAACAAATTATTTATTTTGTTACAAATTTTTCATTGCAATTAAATGAAATATAATAAAAACCATTAATTGAATAAACTGGTATAGATTTTTATTATGTTATAATTACTAATTTCAATTTTAAAATAATTTTTATTGAGTGTACTGTATTGTACCCTGGAAACTATGACGAAATAGTGTTGTTACAAGATATCACTTCCAAATAAAACCGAATGTTTTAATACTAGTACCACTTCCTAACAAACGAATGAAATGCTGAATCAGCGCGTCTTCTTAAAACATCTGTTCCTCTATCAACAATTCTCAAGTTCAGATTATTTACTAGACAGTAGATTTAAATCAGTACGTGTGTTTAGTGTGTCACCTCATTATTTTAAGTATTACAATCAAATTTAAAATAATCTTTTATCGTTTTTAACTAACAAGTTTGCAGATTGAAGTGTTTTATTTTATTACTGTACATATAATTACACTGTCTATTATGAATAAGCCTAACTGGTGTTATGTGAATGGAAAGTGCTTCAATCCACTCGGACGACGACATAAGAGTAGTTTAAAAAATTCAGATCTATCCCTCCATGGAACTGTGAGGAACTCGGGGTACCCCAAGAACACTGGCTCTCGGCAAAAATATGTAGTAATTGCAGGCTAATTTTAGAGGGTAAGAGAAATGTTGAGGATGTACAGCCTAACAGATTAACTAATACTGAAAATGAGGAATCCGATGTAACACAACCTAGTAGCAATAACGATAGTAGTTCCGACATCGTTAAAGAATCGGCTATACCAACATTAAATGAATCATTTAAATTGATAGGGGAAAGTCCCATTAAGAGAGCAAAAATGTCTCACAATAAATATGTGAAAAATAAATATAAAAGTGTAACTGAGGCAATTAAAAATAAAATTTTCCACCAATTTGACTCTTCAAGTGAAGAAGAGGATAAATATGAAATTGAGGTTTTGGAAAATCTTAAGAAGGCGTTTGCTGCTAGCAGTGATAAAAAAAGATAAAATCAAAATTCTAACGTTGCTTCCACTCTCCTGGTCAGTAAGAAGAGCACAACAGCATTTTTATGCATCAAAACATAGCATTAAAATAGCAAAATAGCATTCAGAATTGTTACGCCTTTAAAATTCCATTGATTCCTATCGAGTTTGAACCCGCGAACCTCGGAATCGGAGGCGTGCAGAGTAACCACTAGTCCACGATGATGATGATGATGATAATGTAATAATTGTTATAATGATAATAAAAATAATGTAATGATGATAATAACAATAAAAATATTTGTTAGTGCGCAAAGGACTATTACCAAGTAGTTCCGTCATTGTTTGTACGAGCGAGCGATCTCCACTCACGCGAAAGGTATTGCGGGCAGTCTACACATAGGAGATTTTAGGAAAAATAATTATTTTTGGTAGTTTCCTTTCAAGACTCCACTTTAATACTAATTACAAAAAATTAACTGGTGTTCAGGTAATAATGTGGCACTTTTTGATTTTATAATTTTTTTGGTGAGGAAGGTCAATTGCATATTAATAGCATTTACGCCCTTCAGAAAAACGTAAATATTAACATACTAATTTTCACGCGATAGAGCATAAAATCATCTATAATGTGACTATCTTTTCAAGTTGAGGGAATAGCCATACTTCGAGAAATGTATTTTATAAAAGAGACTATTTAAAACAATACGATAAATTGACAGCTCTATTACTATTTAATTACACCAAGCGAAGACTTGAAATTCGGTACAGATATTCAGTATATCATAAAGTTTCACTGTAAAAAAAATGGCAAACTTTTAAAGATGTGAGTTCATTTTTCACAATTTTTTTGCCGATTTCGTATGGAATGTCCCACCTGCTGAAGATGGAATGGAGATTCTGAAAGGCCTTCAGACAAAAAAGCATACATATTTTATAAGTTGAGGACAACGGCTCTGACCTGAGATGGTACATTTTAACTTATTTTATTCTATGACTCTCCACCTCAACGGTTTTAACAATGAATTTTATTAGCATTGATTAAGTCAAGTTAATATATAATTTCAATATACAAGTAGAGACTGTTTCTAGCAGGGATGGTTGTGGTACATCTCTTTCTCTTGCAAGAGGTCATGTGTTCAATCTCGGTGTCATGCTTTTTTTTTCCCTCTATCTCTCTCTCTCTCTCTTGTCCTTATTTCAATTCATTTGTTTGTTTCCTTTTGTTTGTTTTGCTTTGTTCTATTTACAGCATTTACCGCACTACTTATTTATGCAAAATTGTTTTCCTTTGCATGACACACAACAAAATAGAATTGATATTAGTTTCTCAGAAAGTTGTGCACTTGTGAACCGAGTAGCTGACCTCTGATCATGTGCAATGACTTTGTTATGGGACTTAAAAATTATCTGTGCTCCGTCAATTCTTTTAAAGACTGATTTTATCCAAAGTTTTTTTTATTTTTGAGCACTGTAATGTGCTGTTTTTTTTGTTTTTCCAAATTAATATTTCTTCAAAGCAGAAAGGTGAAAAAACATATTTTGGCATCCTTATGAATCTTTTGCTCGTAATTACCTCCCCCCAATGATTTTCTCAGAACATATGCATTGAATTGCTATAATTTTTCTGCTAATTATCACATTAAAAAATTGCCAGGATAGGTTTATTTTTTAAATGGGGTTCTTATTGGTAATTACCCTCGTCTGTGTGACAAGATTTCTACTTGCCGTATGTTTCTTTGGATATAGGTCTCACTGTTGGGAGACACTTGTAACAGGATTTTACTCCGGGATGGTTTAATTAGTGTCCAGGATAAGATACGAGGACAAATTTGTTGCTCGGGACTAGCTAGGTTCGATCGGTAGAACTGGGTTTGGTGTCCAAGGGATATGGATACCTGGACGGTTTGATGCTCCGGACTGCTCAGGTTTATGGTTCGGTAAGAGCTGGATTCTCATCAAAGGTTCACGCAAGGAAGATTATATTATTTGGTAAATCACTGGAGGCTGCCGTGGAGTTAACACAATTGAATAATTTATTTTCGTGGATGTATATGCTAGTCGGTCCTCCGACAACTTTCTTGAGTTCCAAAACACAATGTAGGAGACGATCCTGACTTTGACGAAGTTAGAGAAATGTGCCCTGTTAGACGTAGGATTAACAAGTAAGTGTGCCCTGTTAGGCTGAGGGCTAACACTTAAGTGTGCCCTGTTTGACTGATGACCAACAAAAAAGTGTGCCCTGTTAGACGTAGGGCTAACAAGCAAGTGTTGTGCAATACTCTTCGCGAATAATTTATTTAGTTTATTAGGTATTTTATGATCCTGCCCACATATATGCTTTGGGCCTCTTTACAAATTAACAAATGGTACAAGTTTTGGTTTTGGTCCCCCTCTTCTATATATTATATTTCCAAAGATGCTGGTTTACACCCATTTTCCATTACTAAGGGATGTCCAAACCCTCTATATCTTTTTCTTAGGTTGGCAAAAAATAATTTTACATATTTTTCCTATAATGACTTACTAAGTGAAGGGTTACCATATATCGGACAAAGACGTCTCCTGTCATGCCAATATCTTTCTATCTTAATTGGTTTTGGAGAGCATCCCATGCTCGTTAAGATTGGAAAACCTGTCATTTTGTATCTTATTGTGAAAATGTAATTTGTTAGTTTGGGGATTTATGTCAAATTGACAGTACCTTGGCCATGAATTGTATTACAAGGGGACAGTTCGAATTCCTTACCCTATTGTGTTCAGCAACAGGGCCTGTGGAAAAACCATGAGTAATGCCAGGCTTTTACTGAGTAATAATTCTACGATGTTGGTAATTTATTAAACTTTATATAAAAATTGTGTACTGTTTTAATTTTCAAGTTATTCATGTTTTCATTGTACTGCTAATGGTTCCCTCATTATTTTGAGTATAAACTCGGTATAATTTGGATTATTAATACTGTTTCATATTTTAGCCTATATTACATTTGAATAAAATTCCTTTTTATTATATTAGATACTGGGAAACAATGCCTAGACCTAATATCGGTACATCTGTTAGTATATAGCACTGAAATTCCAGCACTTTGATTCTTGTTATTTCTAGATGGCATATCTCTGACAAACTTAATATCTCAGAGCAGAGAAGATCCTCCTTCGTACTAGAAACCTCTTCCAAATTCAGGTTGTGCTGCACTCCTGTAGTGTAAAGCAAAGCTTCCACATTCCTGACTACCTTCTCCTGGCCATCTAACTTCTTGTAAAGCTACTGTGTTCAAGGTTGATTTATTTAATTCCCGCATTGATATCTCTAGTGCTCCACTATTGTATAAAGTCCTAACATTCCATGTTCCTAGGAACATGTCCCTGTGTTTGAGCCTTTGGCATGGGTTCCCTGAAGTAGTCCCCGCCTGGAGAACCGAATGGGGGACTATTATACCTCCAGAAAATTTTACCCTAGTGGAACCCATGTCTGCATTTCTTGATGGTTGTATTTTTATGATGAAAGATCATCACTCTTTCGACCAAGGTACTTTTTTCGTCTGGCTTATCGCCTTCGATCTGTCTGGCATGGGTCACCATTTGGCAGCAATGTTACCACCGGCATAGCTTTTGGGATCATTTAAGCACGCAAACCACTCAACCATGACAAGGTAAACAAATAAGTAAATTGAGATGTGTGCAAATAGTTAGTAATAACTTGAGAAGATAATAAAAAAATACATACTTCTAGTAGCAAACAAATTTACTTTTGATTTCCACATAAAATGTTAATGCAAAATCTAATAAATGACATTGTAATCTAATCTGTTTCTGTTCATTTTAGATTAATAATAATTGATTTAAGGCCTTTGATGTTATCTGATAATTTGCTTGGAGTTACATGTATGTATATAATATATATATATATATATATTTATATTGTGGAAAGCAATGGGAAGCTACCACACTTACACAATTCCCTAGTTAAGCTGCAAGCATAGCATGAAAATGCTATGATTGCAGTGAAGGACCTGCCTTCGGGCAGACCAGACTTACTATGGAGGAGATATAATATATATATATATATTAAATATATATAGCAATACATATGTCATGACAATTGTCAATGAATGGGAGTGATAATCTCTTGGTAAATAACCTACTAACATTAAAATTTCAACTAACAGTCTTAACATTTTACTGAAATCCAAACATTGACCTAAACCATATGACTGCAATTCCTCTTCTATGGTTTATGCTGGACTCGTCTGTACAGATTATTTCAGGTTAATGTTACAAATTTAAATACCTGCATTTGTGCATGGCTTGTATGGGTTATTAATCAACAGATGTTGCTGAACTATTCCCTATGATTCACTGAATAATTCACATGCCATAACTTTAGTTTTCTATAGCTTACTCTATATACAATAGATGATTTGAACTATTCAGCAACTTCTCTGGCTATTTTCTATGCCAAATATCAGTCTGTGCTTCTTGCAACAGATTACTAGTTATCAACTCTATCAAACACTTACTAAATTGCAATCATGCTTGCGACATGTTCATTCACATTTTTGCTATAACCAATTGCCGTGTTTATTCAGGTTAGGTTAGGTAGGTTAACTTAGAATAGGTAGTTAGGTTAGATTAATCAGGTACTCGAATCTTCATTTTTTCAGTATAATAAACATGTTCTGATGATTTTTGGATTATTTTGAAGTCTACTTCTCATCCAATTTTCAGGAATTTTCCGAATTTGTTTTGGAAAAAAATACCACATGTGTACACTTTTTGTATTGTATTGTAAGCTCATGTTTTCCCTTTACAGAGATTTAGGCGCACTCCCCCTACAGGGAAGAATTTGAACCATACTAATTTAGTTACACTTGTTTTCGTATAGATGTCATTTGAGGCCTTTTCATTCAGACTTAAGGATCTTTTATGAGCCTGAAAATCTTCAGACTCGGGACCCACGGCTTGAAGTCCCTCCCGGAGGACTTGCTCCTTGGATTTTTCCATCCTAAAAAATCCATCGACCCCGGCCGGGTTTGAACCTGCGATCCTCGGAACCAGAGGCAAGGAGCATAATACTAGTCCACCGCGGCCAACCCATGTGTACACTTGCTGAGGAAAATATTCACATACTGCTACAATAATTGTTGAATTGATGTATATGCTTGGGCTTAAACTTTTTTATTACTTACTTACTTACTTACTTACTTACTCAATGGCACTATCGAACCCGTAGGTTCATGGCCGCGCGGACATAAGCTCTGCATACATCCCTATCCAGAGTTAATGCTTTCCAATCATTCCCCGTATAATCTACTTCCCTCAAATCATAGTTAATGTTGTTCTCCCACCTCATTCTTGGTCTACCAACTGGGCGTTTTCCCTCTGGCTTTCCTACAAGAAGCTTCCATGCACGTCTTTCATTCCCCATACGTGCAACATTTCCTGCCCATCGCAGTCTACGAGACTTACTGTTCTTTATTATATCTGACTTCCTATAAAAACCATGTAGTTCATTGTTATGTAGTCTTCTCCATTCACCTGTTTGTTCATCTCTCTTTGGTCCAAAAATTTTCCTAAGAACTTTATTCTCAAATACTCGTAATCTCCTTTCCTCCCTTAAAGTAAGAGTCCATATTTCGCACCCATATAATATAATGGTAGAATAATAGTTTTATATATTTTCAGCTTAACGTTTTTTGAAAGGAGTTGGGACGTTAAGAGTATCTGTAATGCATAATAGCACGCATTTCCAGAATTGATCCTATGTTTAATTTCTTTGTGCATCTCATTCCTATTTGTGATTATTGTTCCTAGGTATTTGAATTCAGCCACTTCCTCAAAATATCCCTCATTTGTCATTAGCTGTCCATTTCCATTATATACTGAATTTCTACGTGTGACCATATATTTAGTTTTACTGATATTTACTTCCAGTCCCAATTTCTTAGTGTTACTCAATAGTGTGTGCGTGTTGGCCTTTAGTATCTCCTCGCTGTCGGCCAGTAGTAATACATCATCAGCATAAACTAACAGCTTATTAATACCATTCAGTTGTAAGCCTTCCTCATTCTCTAAAGAGTTAATGGCATGCTCTAGTACAAAATTAAATAGTAGAGGAGATAGTGCATCTCCTTGCTTCAACCCATTCTGGATTTCAAAAGTGTCTGAAAACTGTTTGCCTATACGCACCCTACTCTTTGAGCCATTTAGACACATTCGTATAAGTCTAACTAACTTTTTAGGAATTCCGAACTCCAGCAGGATACTATATAACTTCTCCCTCTTAATTGAATAATATGTTTTTTTGAAGTCTACATATAGTTGATGTGGCAGTACCATTATATTCCCAATTATTTTCTAAAATCTGTCTTATACTAAAAATCTGATCTGTTGTAGACCTGTTTCTTCTAAATGCACATTGATGATCTCCTAGAATGTCATCAATGTAGGGAGTAAGTCTGCTTACTAATATATTTGTTAGAATTTTGTACGAAGTTGAAAGTAATGAGATGCCCCTGTAGTTGTTGCAATCAGTTTTATCTCCTTTCTTATAGATTGGTACGATAATTGATTCCTTCCATTCATCTGGAAGAGCTTCTTTTTCCCAAATCATACTAAGCAACCAATATATCTTGTCCATCAATTTTTCTCCCCCTGATTTTATCAGTTCTGCTGGGATCTCATCTGAACCTGATGCTTTATACATCTTCAATTTTTCAATTGCCATTTCAACCTCTAATGGACTCGGTTCTGCGACTAACATTTCTGCTGTTTGTAAGTTATCCTCCTCGATGTCCTGTTCTGTATGTACATTTAATAGCTGATTAAAGTAACCTTTCCATCTATTTAATATACTCCTAGAATCTGCAATCATATCCCCATTTTCATTCCGAATTATGTTTGTTCTAGCCTGAAACCCTTTCTTCTCTATACTAATTCCCTGATATAATTCTCTAATGTTCCTATTTTTTGCGTTCATTTCAAGATCATTAATCTTCTCTCTCTCTCAAATATTCCTCTTTTTATTACTCTTTAGTAACTTGGTGGTTTCTCCGTCTAACACTACCCCATTGCTCTAAATTTTGGCTCGTGTAACCAATTTCATTTTTTTGCTACTACTTGTTTCTTTTCTTTACAATATCGGCACATTCCACAGTACAGCAAACTTCATTGTGAATTAGAATGTATTTCAGCAGTTATAGAAACCTGTGACATACCCATTGTTGCAAATTAGCAGCTTCCTGTTTTACTCTTTTTTTGGGTTTTGGTACGCATTAAAATAATTGTAAACTTTTTTATTAACTTACAGGAAACAGGCAGGCAGTACTCAGGCCCTATTTTGAGGAGTGGGGAGAGTATTGTAACCATTGCAAACACGTTCGATATATTAAACATGTCTTGTGATCTATCATCTCCAAAACGTAAACTCATTGCTGTTTGTCAGATGACAGCAACAAACAATAAGCGAAAAAATATAGAAACCTGTATGGAACTTATTAAACTTGCAAAGGATGCAGATTGCCTGGTACAGTATTGAAAAGTTAATTTATTCAACATTTACATATTGTGATAATAGTCAGTTTGTAACTTTTCTCTCTACATTTTTTAAAAGTTTTAACAGTTTATGTGAGAATACTTCAAGGTTAGGGTTAGTTATTTCTGTTACATTTTTAAGTTTAAGTATTATAAATGAGTTAGTGAAGGTAACTAGTCGCATGTTCTGTTCAGTTCCTGTAATGTTATTCATGTTTTATGTCTCCTGTACTTACAAGGGACATTCTTAATTGTCACTCTATGCTATACCATAGAATATTGTTATGCACTAACTTCCTTCTGGTATTCCACTCTCTATCAATGTTACCACAATGCAGTAGCTATGTCAGAAATGAAACTGGACTCCTTTAGATTCTTGGGTTAGTTTCTGTTATGTTACATTACAAAATTATATGTTATGAAATTGTAGATCTTAGAAAATAATGTGTTAAGAATGTTTGGGAATTCCTTGCCATTTTCTTCATGTTACAGAACATGTCCTTGCATCTGGTGCCACCTTCACTAGTCTTTTACATGCACACTACTATTCTGTTGAACTTAGAACAATTTTTGAGGTCCAGAATGGAATGTTTTTCAACTTACAAGTACCGTGGAATACATAAGGAACCAATTTAAGGATAAAAAACTAAGATTTAAATCAAAGAGTATCAGAATGTACTGGGATAATATAGAGCAGCAGTGCTGTTGTTTACCTGCTCATAACATTAGCCAGTTATTTAATATTGTAAGAGATGTGTGTGTGCTCCTTTATACTCTATTTCCTCTCTCCAACGTTCTGCTGTTTGGTATTATTCACCATTCGGTTTTACTCAAGTTTACAATAAATTAATAAATTGTCTGAGTGAAGGGTTCCTTGCGATGACAATACAAAGAGGCACATGGTTAGTTGTTTCTCTTCTAAGATTATTCGGAATCTGTTTCGGATCCTAGCAATCAGACACTTGGCATTTTGATACACAAGTATACTTATTAACAAATGCACTAGCTGCAAAATTAAAACACAGGCCTGCAAAATTTTGCGGCAGCAGATATTTTAATGAAAGTAAGTCAAGTCAAATAATGGAACTGTTACTAGTTTTTGCGTATCACATACAGATTTTGCACAATTGTATTTTACACAAAAAATGGGAAGGTGCAGTCCACCACTTGTATGCGGTTTATACATGCTGCATTAAAATGTGTAAACATACAAAATATAATACAATCATACTAGTTTGTCGTGTTTAACTGAGGGTAGATTCATCCTACGACCCTCTCTGGTTACATTCCGGCAAAAAACTGTGGAAACAATTAGCTGCCAGATATTGCAATTCCAATACCACCAATAACATTACAAGAGAGTAGTATTTGCACTCCTTCCACCTCCAGCACAGAAGAAAATTTCAATTTGTCCCTATAATAAAAAGAAAACAATCCATATCCTATCAACTAAACAAAACTAAACAATTTGGTACCCAATTTGTGTCTGAAAAAATGTGAACTTTTCGGTTTGAGATTAATGAAGATGAATTGTAGCTCCTTTACAACTTTTTATTGGTACAGACATTGCGAAGAAGAATTAAAAAAAAATGTAATGGGGGAATTAGTGTACTGTTGTTATATCCCTGGCTTGAATGGTTGCCTAGGAACAGTTTATGAACCGGCAAATTGGCGTATATTTATTGATTCTAACCAAAAAAGTCTAAAGCACGTTGTTCTGCATAATGGGAATAATTTAGCTTAAGTTCCAGTAATTCATTCAGTGTACATGAAAGAAATATATACAAATGTGTACTATTCTAGAAAAAGTAAAATATACTGAGAACAAGTGGTATGTGTACTGTGACCTTAAGGTGTGTGGTATTTTATTGGAGCAACAAGGAGGGTACAAAAAATGTCTGTGTTTTTCCATGCGAATGGGACTCTAGTGCAAGGGAAAGACATTGCAAAGTTACTAATTGGCTGAAAAGAAAAGAACTGGTGCCAGGGGCAAAAAATGTAATAAATCGTCTACTAGTTGATTCCAAAAAAATATTGCTACCTTCTTTGCATATAAAACTAGAATTAATGGAAAGCTGACGATAAAACAGAATTGTTTTGAAACATGTCCAAGAACAAATCAACATTAATATTGAGGTAAGATGTCCAGACCAAAAATAATATAATTAATGAACCAATTTGTTAAAGTTTCGGACAGAAATATCCCTTGTTACCAATTCATTGCTAAAAAATTATGTTACTGTTGGAAGCAAAAGTGAAGGAAGACTTTTTGATGGCTACAGATTTGCAAACTTAGGGATATTGCATGTCTGACATGGAACTACAAGTTTGGGAATCATACAAGGACGTCATCAAGAAGTTTCCGGCTAATGTTGAAGGTTATCAATGTGAGAAATTTGTAAAAATCATGCTTGAAAGGTTCAGGTCACTAGGATATAATATGAGCTTGAAGTTACACTTCCTCCACTCTCATCTTCAACATTTCTCAAAAACTTTAGGAGCACTAAGTGAAGAACGTGGTGAGAGATTCTATCAAGACATAAAAGAGATGGAAACGAGGTATCAGTGTCAATGGGATGTCTCCATAATTGCCTACTATCGTTGGTGTTTGTTAAGAGTAAAAATCCTTGGTAGGAACACATACACCAATCAACTCGCCGTTCATTTCTTGCTAAGTGGGGAAGAAAGTAGAGGTGTTAAGGTATATTAGCAGTATTTTTATTTATTTTAAACTGTTTTACCTGTGCAATTGATATTGTATCAAACCTCTGTAGTTTTTACAGCAATTTAAAATATTATGGCTATTATATATAATGAAAAAAGTAATAAATATTTAATTTCAACATGGCAAAACAAAAATTTGTATCATAACAAAATTAGAACCTCGGATATTCAAATAATTTGTTGCCTCTCTATTGCTGAACAGCAGATATATATATCCAAAATGTTTTTCCTCTTTATTCCCCCAAAATACAGTAATATCTGCATATGTTTTCACAAATTGAGTCGGTCATAGGCGAAAGCAACTGAGTCTTCTTGTTAAAAATTGAAGGAAAAAAAACTTTTTTGAGTGATTTGATGAAAATTAAACCAAAATATTTTGTACATCGGTATACTCATTTTTTAGAGTCTTTTTATTTTAGAAAACTCATCAAAAAAGTTATTTGTCTTAAGTTAGAAATCTGTTTTGAAGAACATAATCACATTAAAACCTTTCACATCGCTAACTGTGCTCTCACATGTTAACTTACAGAAGTTGCTGTCAGTTTTCTCTTACATGTGTTTCACAACTTCTCAAGAAATTTTCATTCACAAGCACTAGTTCTTATACTGTAACTGATGTAATTTTTTTTTTATACAGCATGAATCCAAACTGCACCGATAAATTTTCACATGTTATTTAGGGATTTTTTTTTTGAGTATTTTGATATAAGGAACCCGTGGTCTCCTGTGGCTCATTATTCAGTAATTTCACTGATTTGGTTTGGTCTCCCTGCCTTTGGAATATGATTCTTTCTAAACAAAACACAACCTTTGCAGTAGTAGATGTTTACATTACAGGCTTGAACTCCTGCTCAGTTTAATCTTGACTCTTGTTTAAGGCAGTACATTGTTCTGTAGCACGTTGCTAGTGATATGATGTGGATATGTACCTCATCTACAGAGCTGCACCTCACACCACATTGCCGCTATACACAATACCTCGCTGTTTGTATGCAAGATACTGACCATGAGAGGAATGTCAGAACACCCGATCTTGAAGAGAATGTTGTAAATGCAAGCAGTAGTCAACTTATTGTAAGAGAGGTGATGTAAGCCAACTGTTTTGAGAGTCTATTACACCCGCATTGTCCATAGAGGGTCCCGGCATTGCAACCGGCAGACTTTTTATGTCGAGTGCAGTTTGCTACTAGGTTCTTAGATTGAAGTGTAGGCAACCAACATTTTCCTGCTATGATATTGTCACAGACAAGGCAATGTTTACTAGAGAATACATGTTCATCAGTCGGAAAAGCCATATCTGGAGTATGCTGTGTTACATCAGATATTCTCTGTGAATGAGTGTAGCAGCTGATAATTCATAGGGGTATGTGGTTGGGGTGCTAGCATGTTTTACAGTGAAAGTAAAAGAATACCTCGATGAACAATTGAGGCAGAGATGAATTTATCATAGTGGTTATGTTCTGTGGCCAGCTTGGTCATCAGATCTGTTACCCATGGTCTTCTTCTTCTGAGGTCATGTGACTCCTGTTAAAATGTGTATTAACCTGGTTGCTAGGATTGTAGGAGTCACTGAAAATGTGCTCCAATCTCCTGAGATGCTGCACAGTCCACGAGACATTTGTTGTGATCATGCGGTAGACATTTTGAACAATTACATTAAATAGTGTAATTTGGAAACAGTCATATTCTGAGTAAGTAGATATGAAGATAGTTGAGTCATACAATATGAAAGCAATGAAATTACTTGGTAATGAGCCACCCGAGACCATGAATTCCTTATATCAAAACACTCGGAATAATCCCTGAACAACTTGTGAAAGTTTGTTAACAGAGTTTGGATTCATCCTGTATTATTTTCTTTTAGTTGATTTAGTGTGTGGGGAATAGTTTTATAAACTTTATTTTTAAGCATTCTCCATACCATTTGAAATATGTATTTATGTCGTTTAAAAAAAACTCAGTTTGCAGTCCTCCACCAACTACAAAATTTTGACCTAAAGATTTTGTAGACAGTCATACATGTATCCAGTTACATGACAGTAGCTGAATATTTTGTAATTTTCTCTGTTTGCATTACAATTACCGTACCATTATTCTTATCGTTAGGCTTATGGAGCAGGATGACTTTAGGAATCAAACAGTGTTTGTTATGGCTTGATAATATGTGATGTCAGTGCATTTAATTTTATCCCACGCCCTGTTAGTACAAACAAATCACATGAGCAGTAGCAACTGTACCATTAAAGGTATAAAACGTAGCTGTGAGTTACCTAGTTTATTTGTATTTTCGTACAAATTTCTCAACTTGAGGATCTTGTAAATCTGTACAAACTGCTTCAATTTTTATAGTTACCAGACTGTAGTTTCGAAACACTGGTTTATTATCTGTTCTTGTTGTGCACTTCAAAGATGATACAGTGCATGTGTAGATATCTCATCCCAGTTCCTAACCCTAATCATTATCATTATTATTAAAGCTATGTATTTTGAAATAACCAGAGCTGTTCAATGAACAATGATCATTATTTTTGATGAATTATTTTAAATTTAACACTTTCCAAAACTGGATAATGATATTTTGAAAAGAAAAATGAATGCTTGAACCAGGATTTGAATCCTGGACCTCTCATTTCTGTACGAGTGTGCTGTCCTTTACATCATTCAAACGACAATACAAATTAAGTTATGTAGATAGGAAATAACACTATGAGGTTTATTTTAATATTGTTTAATTGTTTCTTGACTCACCTCATACTTCTTAACTACCATGCAGACTCGAGTTTTGTCACTTCATTTGTGACATTTTCAATGCTGTATTACGTTCACAACTGATGTCCAATGGCCTTCTATCCTGCAGACTAACCTCCACGGAGGTCAGTCTGCAGGATATTATGTTCACAACTGATGTCCAATGGCCTTCTATCCTGCAGACTAACCTCCACGGAGGTCAGTCTGCAGGATAGAAGGCCATTGGACATCAGTTGTGAACATAATACAGCATTGAGAATGTCACAAATGAAGTGACGAAACTCGAGTCTGCGTGGGAGTTAAGAAGTATGAGGTGAATGAAGAAACAATTAAACAATATGACAATACAAATGTTAACATTTCTTTACATATTTACAATTCTCAAATCATCCGTCTATCTGCCTTGGTTCATTTTTGGAGGTGGTGAAGAAGATTTGCACACAGAGCTTTGCTGTTTGCTCAGGATCAATAAAATGCAGCAGTGACTACTTCTGACAGAAACTGAGGTTCACCATAGGCATGCGTTGACTTGCACACCACTCCCAGACAGGAATGGAAACTTATATCAGATATACAAGATTCATTAAGCTAACAAATTCTATAAACAAAATTTTTGTATGTTAAATTATGGCTGTAAAAAAATAATGATCATTGTTTGTTTTGAACAGCCGTTGTACATAACTGTTAAAACACATGCTATGTAGTACACTTGTTGATATAATCTTTATATGAAGAAAATTTAAATATTATTTGGCAGATGACATTCTTACCTGAGGCATGTGATTATATTGGTAAATCCAAAGAAGAATCATTATCCATGGCAGAACCTTTGGATGGAGAGACATTACAATTATTTTGTGATACAGCAAGACAGTACGAGATGTGGCTCTCTCTTGGAGGGATTCATGAACAGGTGAAGAGCAACACAAGTCTATGATCACATGTTGCAAATTTCATCTTTTTTATCAGCACAATATTGAGCTCTGCTTCTTACTCACACTTACAAATAATATAGTGTTAACAGGTTTTTAGATAACCCTAAAATATTTTACAAAATACTATGTAAATTTTATATAGATTTTTATTTATTGGATAAATAAAAAAAAACATAGCTGGCAAATGTAAATAATTGTTAAGAAATAATAAGAATGAGATGAAATCTGAGGTTGGTACCATTTATCAAACACTAGGTGATTACCCGATACTGTCACCAATCAGCTTATGGATTCAACAGATTCTCGGTAATTTTGGATAATTTGTTTCTCATTGTCATGCCAGTGGACTTACACAGCACTATTAATCTCTTATTATGGATTTGATTAATAATATTAGTTGTTATTTCTCATGTCACCCTGAAGCGTGAAAACTGTGGGTTCAATATTAATCTCAGTTTTTTTCATTTTTCACCCATTTTCATCCCCTTTAGGAATGCCAGGGGTAAAAAAATTGGGCTTAAATGTCATCAAGACTGTCACCAATCAGCTTAATGACCCTGGAAAACTATAGATTTGGCACTAATCTTAGTCATTTTTGACAATTTATTCTTGACTTCTTCTTGCTCCCCTTTTAGAGGTCTCTATACCAGATTGTCAGTTATATGTACTGAGTTTGATTTAATATTTAAAGAAAGTGAGGATTATTTCAATTAACCCTTCAGAGCAGGTGGAGTTAAATGGCCGGCAATATCCTGTTGCGGGAGGAGATTCACGGGTATTTAAATCCAGCCGTTCAGTGCCAGTATTCCAATAACACATTTAAATGGAAATATCTTGAGTAATTTAAATGTTTTTGCTATTCGTTTATGGTGAAACCTTAATATAATATTTAATTAATTAAATTTATTACGGTTCTCATGTAACATCCCTGCATGTGTAGACTTATTTATGATTGTTGTGCCACAGTTGAAGTAGGTTCTATTTGTAAGTTTCTCACATAAGTAGCACAGTGAATTGCACTAGGGATTCTTTGAAGACTTCAGAGAACCGGCTCTACCTAACAACACAATGAAATATTTACACAAAGAGAAGGATCTTCAAAAAAAAACCAGAATGAACTTCAAAAATTGGTGTGATAAATCTTCAAAGCGTAAACCAGCAGTTTGACACTCGGGCACCAATAAGTGTATTTTTTCCCCTTGTGTTTACTTTGTTCATATTTATTACAAACACATTGCTTTTATGGGTTTTCCTTCTTGCTTGTGGGGGGGGGCAGCCTTCTCCAAATGTGTCTTTCTAACACTTTTGAAACATTATTTTAGGTTGTGTGCCTTCAAAAAATTGTCTTTCTACACATGAGACCTATTGTGCTAAAAGACCTTCATCAACCCTAAATTTCAATCTGTCTTTCTTCTGGTTTCCAAGGTGAAACCAGTTGATGATATATGACTACAATAGCTTCAAGAGAGGTGTGAATTTGAAAGATCAACATGGTACAAGCCGGAAAATGTAGGGTTCGAGTCCCGGTGGGTCATGATTTTTTAAACTGAACTAAACCTTCAGGTGGCACTGTTAGCCCGGGGTTGACTCAGCCTCTAACTGAAATGAGTACCAGGTGCTTGTTATGGGCCGCCAGGCAGAGATAAGTACCCGGCTTACATCAAGTACCGATAGTCTAGAAAAAGTGGAAGCCTTAACCTCCTAATATCCCAAGGACCTCCTAAGGTCTGTAGTGGACCACTTTACCTTTTAGATACTGAGTGAATAGTAGACTAACTACCTTTCCATAATGTAAGGGTATCTTCAATTGAAATATATATATATCTGAAATTTACTGTTGCGGTACTGTACTGTAGCATAAATCGGAAATAACTTTGTTGGGCCTTTATGTGTGCTCAATTTTGCAACATTATTATTAAAAATGAAGAGATTTGAAAATAGATTCAATTTGATAGACAAGCTAATCTATAAAAAAAAGGCAAATTAATTTTTCTAAGAAATCCTTTATCAAGTTATACACATAAGAAAAATGTCAGAGGCCGCAAGAATAAATGCAAATATAAAATTATTTTAACTTGTTACTTAGGGCCGTCATCGATTAATATATGCACTAATATAAACTTTGAAGTCTCTACATAAAAGTTATATAAATGGGAAATAATTAATATAAACACAAAGATCATAATAACAGTTTAAAGCAGTGCGTGCAGCTAGCGTATACGTCACGTCGCTCCGCATCTGGTGAAGAATTCAACCTGCGTACATGTCACGTACCTCCACGCTGATGGGTTAATAGGAGTGACTCATCTCAAATTTGTAGTTTCCTTGAAGACCGAGGTTTTGATACATTATGTATCATTATTATTACCCGTTTAAGGAGTAAGCGCAGTTGTTGACGGAGGGCACTGCAGTCGTGTTTATGCAGGAATAGAACATGTGACACTGCTATCTACGAGAGCAGAGGGGAATGGGACGTGAGATGCTTACAGTATACACTGCCTTATATGACGTTACGTGTAGCAACAAAACAGAGCTTCGTAATTCTTCTGCCTGCAGAGATATTTTGAATGACTAATACCAATTCTTTCTAACTGTTGAATCAGCAGTTGGTGATCCTTTGCTCTCTCTGTTGGCTGATCAATGAACTTACAAATCAAATTTTTCTCTTCCCCGGGAATTTAAAATTCATTATTACACGCTTTATATTAACTTGACCTGTATCTATCTATGTAACTGAATCTTTTAACACGATTTTCGCCCACTTAGAATCATTGGATTGACTTGAAACTTTGTATACTTGTAAAAGACGCGTGACAATACAATAAATTCATATTTATTTTCTAAAATCCTGGCCAGAATCATCAGAAAATGAAAAAAAGTGTCTTTGTATCTATGTAACGGAATTTTTGAACACCATTTTCACCCACTTAGAAACATTGGATTGACTTGAAACTTTGTGTACTTGTAAAGGATCCGTGCAATACAATAATTTCATATTTTGTTTCTAAAATCCTGGTCAGAATCATCAGAAAATAAAAAAAATTAAAATTGGTATAATAGGTTGCGGACTTGTCGACTTTTTAGTCAATTGTTGTAACAGCCTAGATGGTAGAGCGGTGAACTCTAATGGTATATAATTTCAGTAATCCATAGGTCGCTGGTTCAAATCCGGCTGGGAGGTTTTTTTTTTAGAAGAGTATTACTTTTAGCTCATACTACAATAGTAGCCTATCAAATTTAAATATATTTACATTTTTATCTTATTCTGTAAACTATTAAAACTAAAAAATAAATAATAATTTTAAAAAACTAAAAAAAACACTTTATTAGAAAACCGAACTAAAAAATTGAAAAATAATTTTAATTTCCAACATGCTTGGGATAAATAATTTTATCATCAAACGCGTGGGGTGCTTTTTATGATTTTTACATTTTCTTCTTAGAGACTTTACTTTTACCAATATCTGTTTATTATCAAATATACTAATTGGTAAACAGCACCCCACGCTTTTGATGGTAAAATTATTTATCCCAAGCATGTTGGAAATTAAAATTATTTTTCAATTTTTTAGTTCGGTTTTCTAATAAAGCGTGTTATTTTAGTTTTTTTGAAACTATTATTTATTTTCTTTTTATTTTTGTGAATGTAAATTTTTTCCCAAATTGTGAATTCCTTGGATTTGTCTGTTTCAGTAATTTGACTTTTGTTTCGATTCTGTGTTTTTCTGACCGAGCATGTACAGCTATTTCCCCAAAGGCTCCTATTATTTAAAATGAACCCCATAGTTATAATTAAATAAGCATTAAATGTTGATGACATTGCACTAGAGTATTTTTATCGTCACAAGATTTCTAGGATATTGTAACATCTCTATTCAATTTGTGGCTGATACTTTATAAGACTCACAGTTGACTGTAGTGTTACAACCAGTGCTCATTTTATCTGTAGGGTGATGGATGACTAGTAACACTTGCAGACCCCTCAACATAACCACATAACCTTCTACAATATTTTTTATACCTTTAAATTAACAATTATAATTAACTAGTGAATTAATCATCTGGGAATATAATTTCCAGTGAAATGTTTTAAATAAAAAAACATTGGTCCATCTATAAGACATTGATCTAAATGCAATGAAGAGGTTAGAATCGTAAATTTGAATACAATCTAAAATAATCAGTGTCTTCAGAAGTTTACTTAATATAATACTAAAAGGGTTAGCCAACTCGAAAATAACTCAAACCTCTAGATGTAAAAAACTCAGAATATGCAAATCAACCATCAATTGTTTATGCACAATGACTCCATCTATAAACTAAATGAAACAACCAATCAAAATGTGTGCAGTGGTTTCATATGACTGCATCATACTTTTTCTTTGCTGCAATAGCTGCTAGAGCAGTTCATGGGCCACTGAATGACACGCTGCACATAAAGCACATTTACATAGCTTAGGCCGCTGAGTGCTTCCATTAAATAAATATACAGCAAAATTAAAATTGATAATAAACTTACTACATTGGCAACTTTTAAAAGAAATCTAAATTTATATTTGCTCTAACCTCGACTTCATCATTACCCAGTGTAAGGTATATATATTAATTGGTGTTTCTCGTATAATTTATCATATTTATACTATTATTATTATTATCATCATTATTATTATATTATTATCATTATTATTATTATTATCGTAAGTATTATTATTGTTATTATCGTATAAAATATTGTTTGTACATGAAATTTACATTGCTACATTTAATGAATATTTAACTGTTTATAATTAGTATAGTGTATATCTATATTTGTCAAATATTTATTTGTATTTGTGCTGGTTGAGTGGAAGAGAAGTCCTTATGGCCTTAACTCTGCCAGAATAAATAAAACATTATTATTATTATTATTATTATTATTATTATTATTACTGCTAAGTTGAGGAGTCAAGCAAGGCATCCACTATCTGCTGTCTGATTATATATTACATAATTATTGAGGGGAAATCCCTCAACTGAAAGTAAACAAAGTATCATTTATGCTGATGATATTTTACTTACAGCAAGATCTAAACAATCTGCTATAGATGTCTTTCATAAACTAAAAGAGTGTTCCCTTCAATATGGATTGGTAATTTGATTGCATTAATGCAGTTTAACCTCTCACCTCATAGGTACCTGTCAGGGGAGGGATCACATACACAAGACTTGTAGAGCCTGCAGCTCATGTCAGGGCGTCCTCTCAGACAACACACCATACTAAACATGGCAAATATGATGATAATGATGACCAGATGATGTTCGGACCATTTGGGCCTTAAAAGTTTGATGACATTTGTCTTATAGATGAGGGAAAACCCCCAAAAAAATTTCACCCAGGAAAATTTTCCCAACCAGAGATCAAACTTGGCCTGCTGCGCAAGAGGCAGCGATGCTACCCTGACAGCACAGCATTGGACATGGATTGGTAACAAATACAAAAAAAATCCAAGATGTTTGTTAAAAGAAAACATAATGCTTTGGTGACCACTGGTACCAACACATTACAAATAAGCTCTTGGTTGAATAATATATAACTGAGTGTAAGACAACGTAGCAAATAGCAATTTGACTTTGTTGCAGGTGAGTAGTGGTAAGGTTAAAACACTCTCACGTTGTCATTGACTCAAAAGGTGGTGTAGTTGCTGTTTATAGGAAAGTACATTTATTTGATGTGGATATTAAAGAACAGGGGATCAGACTGATGGAGTCAGATTACGTTATAGCTGGTGATGCAGTCCCTGCACCTGTACACACTCCTGTTGGTAATGTGGCACTCTCAGTTGTATCCTTTTTCTTCTTTTCAAGAGCAAATCAAAATAATCATCCCTGCTGATGATGACATTTTATAGTACAGGAAACTCCATGTTAATTGGGACCGAGATATACACGGAAAATGAAAGAAACATGGATAAGATATTCTAACAATAAGCATGCAATACAGTATTTATTACAGTACTGTTGTTTGTATCTAGGAACCAGAAATCTCTGTTGAAACCATGTGTTTCACACCATGAACTCTGATATTTTCCTCTGCTTCAATTTATCATTTACACTCTTTCTGATTAACTAACTCACTGGCACTATTGAACCCGTAAGTTCATGGCCACGCAGACATAAGCTCTTCATACTTCCCTATCCTGAGCCAATGTTTTCCAATCATCCCCTGTATAATCTACTTCCCTCAAATCATAGTTAATGTTTTTCTCCCAGCTCATTCTTGGTCTACCAACTGGGTGTTTTCCCTCTGGTTTTCCTATAAGAAGCTTCCATGCATGTCTTTCATTCCCCATTCGTGCCACATGTCCTGCCCATCGCAGTCTATGAGACTTAACTGTTCTCATTATATCTAACTTCCTATAAAGACCATGTAATTCACTGTTATGCAGTCTTCTCCATTCACCTGTCTGTTCATCTCTCTTTTGTCCAAAAATTTTCCTAAGAACACACTTTGTGATTAGAGTTCTTATTTTCCTAACATTTAAGACATCAACTTAATCAAATTCATTTTTGTCCCATACATTCTAATAAGATGTCTTTATATTTTGATGCTTCTGTGTTGTTACTTTTGTTTTCACATTTTTATTTTCATATCTTCATTCACTTCCCTTCTTTCCCCTTCCGCTCACCCATTTGTTGACAATAGCTGCGTCATTCACTGTTTCCAAGTTGGGTGCACACGTGCTACTTAGGCAACCCGCTCTGCCATGTTTTCACAAGCCCGCAACTGCTTTCACACAAGTCAGCCATATTTGTATCATCGTCACAGTTTTCGGAAGTAATGAACTGCAAAGTCTTTCTTTGCTCATTCTTAGGTGGCGCATGTGTTTATAATTCCCACGATCGTTCTAAATTTTGATTTGGTTTCACTTTTTCCCATGTCCTACAAATTCTCATAAATTACATCTAACACATTTGAAAATTTCTGAAATGTGACAAAATCAGTTGTCCCTCGTGTATTTTTCCGGCTTTCATACAAGGTAATGTTGTTCACAACCTAGCAATTTTGCACCTCGGCTCCCCTATGGGTTGAATCAGAGGATTTGTACACATGGTGCAGATATTCAAACACAATAATCTGACCATCATCAGATATCAAGCTCACCTTGAAACACGGTGCATTGTCTAGAAGTAGGACAGCTTCCTTCTCAAAATAGGCCGTTTAGAATTGCATCAGGGGAGGGAAGTTATCTTTATTCGTGCGAGTTTTTTAGCGTATTCCACAGTAGCCGAGCGTTTAACAGTAAAGAAACTGTTGTTGATAACCACTAAATAAATAATAATTTTTAAAAATAGCAGGTTGAAGACCCCTGTCCGTAATAAGACAATGCACAGATCATCGCGAGTTTGCTGTATGTCGGCACTTGACATATGAACATAGGTAAGTGTGATAGATCTCCCTTGGAATATAATTGCTTTGCTGGAAGTCGAATGGCCAGGCTAAGATCGTCCGAGAAACGTCACATTACACTTTGGGGATGCAGCAAGACCATAATTTGGCGTGGGTTTGTTAATCTAGAGCAGGAGCCAGCAGAGATGTTAGGTTTATTAGCAATAGGATTTGAAAGGGTAAACAACATTATTTTGTAATTAAATATATATGTGGTCCTATAGAAGATAAGGACAGCACTCCTGATGCAGTGGTGGCCAATATTTCCTTAGAGCTATGTAGTGACTACAGGTCAAAGATGAAGACCCAGAAACCTGGTCCTCCAGGTTGGAGATTGGGGCATAGGGTTGACAATTCACACTCATTAAAATATTTTATGTTGAGTATAATAATAGAAATGCTGTGAGATGGGCAACATGGAACATGACTTCTTTGGCTAGAGAGGAAGAGAAGACTCATGGGGTATAGGAATGGGTTGGCAAACCTGAGATTTAAGGATAGTTAAAGAAAAAATATGGACAAATTTTATTAAGAATTTTAATGAATATTTCATACACTTTCACAATATTATATGATAATTATCTTAGGAGATTTTAATATGAAAGTGGGATGGCAATATATTTCAGCCCAGTGTATTTGTGAATATTCTGGTGTGGAAATGATGTGGAGTTAATAACCATGTTTTTGCTTATTGCGAACTCCGTCCATTCTTATTGCTCTTCATATGTAGGCTATAGGTTCCTATTGTTCCTTGAAATATCTCTTCCTTCCCTATTTTAGCATTGAGATCCCCAATGATTATTTTAATGTCAATTGATGGTAGTCAGTCAAATATCCTTCCCATTCATCATAAAAACTATCCTTGATAGTTTTATCTTTCTCCTCTGTTGGGGAATGACAGTTGGTAATTGATTCATTCTCATTCTGAGAATGCACATTCTTTCACTTATAAGCATAAATTGTATAATTGAGCTGTTCATGGTTTTATGTATGATGAAAGCTACTCCAATTTACCAATACTAAAAATAATATGATTCTTAGTATCCCAAGTCTTTGTCCCATTCCAATTAGTTTCCTGTAATGATAATATTCCCAATTTGTAGGTCGTCATCTGATCTAAAAGATTTTTAAGGGAGTTTGCTTTACATAATGTTCAAGAGAGATGTCCAATTTTCTGTAGCTACTGTTGTCTTTGGTTAGTCTCAGTCCGAGGCTTGGTTTGGGGTTTCACAACATTAGTTTTGTTTTTATAAGGTAAGGTTGTCAGCCTTATGCTCAACCATCAACCTGGAGGACCAGGGTATCCATCTTATTCTGGGTCTTCACCCGAGACCTGTCTGTCTTGGGAGGCCTTACCAGTAGCAATGCTATGGCTGGCATAGCTCTCAGGATCATTAGAACATGCAAACCCCACTGCCACGATAAGGTGAGGATACATTGGGGGGGTTAAAGAAAGACAATTAATTTGAAAAGAAGGTGGACCCAGCACTCGAGTGGAAGTTAACATCAACACTGTTGCTGTCATAGTGAGAGAGGGTCAATGAATAATCTTAAGATCACTTTCTGAGATCTTGAAAATTTGACTGGTTGCCACCCACATGTTGGTGAGTGCTGCACCATGATAATGTGTGGCTGCTTATCATAAATGAAGTACATCCTCCACCCTTCTTAAAATCATGTATCTTTTTTCTATTTTCTAATCTGAATAAACACCTTCGTGGGAGGCCATTTTGAAAGACCTGTCAAAAAATGAAAAATGGTTTTCATCATGTCTTTGCACACTGGCAGGAACCCTGAGGCAAGTACATTGTATTAAAAATATATTACTTTGAGAAGGACGATCAAAATTCTGAGGATGAGTAAATGTATGTTGCCAAAAAAATTGATCATTCTTTATTGAACAGCCTTCGTACAATATTGAATATTTTGTACTTCATAGCTTGAAGTGGTGATGCATCCTGTTTCCAAGTTACTAAATTGTACCTGGTTTAAGTTCCAAAACCCTCCACTACGCACATGTAGTGCAGTTGAAAATGATGAATCCCATAAACTCATGGTCTCTAGGAGTAGGTGATCTAGTGTTGCCATACTCACTTCTGTTTCCGAGGTTCACAGGTAACAACTTGGCCGTGATAAATGGTTGTAAAAATGTTAGTGTAGATGACTTTGAAGAGAATTAAAGCCATTGTGCCTGTGTTGTAGATTTATGGCACATAAATTAACCTGAAGCCTCGAAAGAGGACTCTGAATAAAATTTCAGCCCTTCTTCATCCATGCTAATGACCCGAGATATTGAAGAGCATTTTTAAATAAAAGACTAACAGAAGTGAGTTATGTGTTTCTCACTACACAAACACATTCTCGTTCTTTTCTGTACATAACACAGATAAACACAATCTTATATGGAAATTAATGTTTCCTGACATGCTGTTTGTAGGCTATGGTTAAGATAACTAGAGAGAAAAATATGCACCTGAGCTGGGATCTGAACCCAAGGTCTCCAGCTTAATGTGCTGGCACTCTGTCATTGTGCTACGTAGCCACACCTTGTGAGTCTTGTGAACACAAGTTTTACTAGGGATTAAAGAGAGGAGAATTTGTGCTTGCTTCAGGAAATGCATCTAAGTAGCTCAATGGTAGAGTACCAGTGCCTAAAGCTGGAGATCCTGGGTTTAGATCCCTGCCCAGGTGCATATTTTTCTCTCCAGTTATGTTAACAATCTTATATGATTTATCAAAATTGTACTTGAATTTTAAAAAAATGCTATAGGTATGTGTGTTCTCTGCATGAATTCTGCTGGGGCAAATAGTGCAGTTGGTTTGTACAATTAGGTTCCTTTAACGCTCTGATTTTGCAATAACTATGTTGTATCTTGTTTACACTATTAGTTGTTCCTTAACATGAAGACAGTGTTATGATATGAGGTTTCCTGAACTTTCTCTGGCTCTTAGTGGAATGAAAGCTGATATATTAACATTTCCATCTGCTTTCACATATGTTACTGGTGCAGGACATTGGGAGACCATACTGAAAGCACGAGCCATTGAAACACAGAGCTATGTAGTGGCAGCAGCACAAACTGGCTCTCATAACGAGAAGAGAACATCCTGGGGACATGCAATGGTATAGTTAAATCAGCTTACAAACAGCAAATCAAAATTTTCCACTATAAATTGAATTCCTTGTTATATTAAGACATTTTCTAGCTGTTAGTATAGTTTTTCCTTCTGGTATTTAATATGATTGAAACTATTTTTATGATGCTAAGCAATGATTCATTCAACCTCAAGGAAAATCCATTTATTTAAAAATTATTAATAATTAAAGTAAATAGTTTCTTAAACCAGATAATTTTTATCGGCAATGTATTGTGTAGATCTAGCGAAGGCAAGCTGTTGATCCCTTTGAATGTACAATTGCATTAAATGCTTGCAGGTTGTGGATCCCTGGGGGACTGTAATCTGCCAGTGTACTGAAGGCACAAACTTTGCAGTGGCTGAAATAAAACTGGATTATATCCAGGAAATTAAATGTGATGTTCCTGTTTGGAAACATCGTCGTACTGACCTTTACTCTGTCGTAGGTAACACAAGTAAAGAATATCTGTTTTGTGGTAAGATTGTAAATGAAGAAAGAATAATTTGCAAGACAGAGAGCACACTGGCTTTCATGAGCTGCAGTTCAATAGTTACTGGTCGTATCCTTTCCTTTTACATTCTTTAACATCATAATAGTAAGCACTCCCATTACATTTGTGAACACAAGGGACTTTGAGATTAAAGAGAGCAGAATTTGTTTTTGATCCGGGAGGTGCATCTAAGTTGCTCAATAGTAGAGCACCAGCCCGTAAAGCTGGAAATCTTGGGTTCAAATCCCAGCACGTGTGCACATTTTTCCTCTAGTTATGTTAACCATTGCTAATAGATGGCTTTTCAAACTAAACTTTGACATCTTTATTAGCAAACCAGAGGTGACTCTCTCTGAGATCTACTGGCCATCATATTCTGGCCTGAGGCTATGATAATTAAGATATCGACCTCATGTTTTAGGTTTACAGAACCTGAAATAAGGAGCATGAAGACATTTGTTGTAAAAGAAATTGAATCAGTTACTTACATTCCACTTGGGACATGTTACAAGGGACAGACTGCCAGCAAACGACTGATTTTTATGTTCTTTTAAAAATACTTCGTAGCGTTAACGCTCATTCATGTAGAAACTTGAACGTCAACACAATGGCGTAAACAAAAGATTCACAATGACAACAGGATGATAATATATATTTTTTCACACAAGAAAGAAAACTGAACAATTTATAACCTATGAAGTTGTCGGAATGTTGGAAGGTACTGTAGTATTAATATAATTAAAATTTACCATCAGTTCATTCGCTGTTCATTAACAAATATTTTCTTTAATAAAATTATCTTTATGTAATTTATTTGTTTTTTGTCATAAATGCAACAATTACTTTGAAACAAAATAACCAACTTCTCAGTGAATGATTGTCTCACTGTGCATTGCAAAAGTGTTTTATTTATTAATTTCTTTCTTTCAAATTGCAGTAACTCGAACATGGAAACTTTGGTGATAGTGTTCATGTTGATGTTAATGAAAATATTTGTTAATTGTTCCATTAAACAAGCTGATTACCTACATGCTTTAACTTTAATGTTTCCATGTGAGTGGGCCTTCACTTCATACCAATTTCATGTTTAAAATATTTGTTGTGTCTCATTTCACTACTTATCTGATTTATATTGAAATAATTACTCCTCAGGCTCATTTTATTTAAATTAATTTAAATATTTGGACAGTAATTAATTAAGGAGTCCACCGCTGTGGTCTCGAGGTAATGTGATTGCAGCAGGTCCAGGTTCTGGTTGGCACAAGTTTTCTGGGTGAAAGTTATTTTCTGGGTTTTCCTCATCTGTAAGTCAAATGTTAGGAAATTTTAAAACCCAAATGTCCACCAAACGCCATCACAACCATTCATGTCATATTAGCTTTTTTAGTATGAATATGTGAGTGAATGGTTTGTCTTGTCTTAAATGCTTGTGTTATCTTGTAGGTGGCCCTGGCATTGAGCTGATCATTCACCAGGGAAGCTCTCCATATCCTTGTGTGGTCAAAAAAAGCAAATATGTGATCTAGAATAAATAAGTTGAGTATTTTTATCATCGTATCTCATACTTGTTTTTTCTTGTAGGACATGTTTCAGAGCATAATTTAATTAATTCACAAGTTCTTTGGACCACAAAACCAGGGACCAGAAGTTGACATCCAGGGCGACGTCCTAAAGATCATCAGTCCCTACAAGTTAAAGATAGAGCAAAGAAGATGCTCTGAAACATGTCCTACAAAAAACAACAAATATGAGGTAAGATAAAAAAAACTTAACCTGTTTATTAAGTAGAACCTCATAATGTGATCTAGATCCCTGTGAGGTGCATGTGGCGTGGGACAAGTCAAAGTACCTATCAGAAAGGAATTGAAATAAGGGAATGATAATAAAATTAAGTAAAAACATGTCTGTGTTGATATTATTCGTTTTTAAACATCTTAATGATGGACAAATTATATTTGAAAAGAAAAATATACGCCTAGACTGGGGTTTGAACCCAGGACCTTTGACTCTCTATGTCAATGCTCTATCCGAGTGAGCTACCTAGGCCTCCAATCTAAATGCATATTTTTCTCTTATACATAGTTAATTCCCTAACCCCAAATGCTATGAGCCATTGCTACGATTTTTGCAAAAATATGTGGTATGCTTGATGAACCCCCATATCTTTTCAATCTTTGCAGATGTAGAAGTTTGTCTTTGGCATTGTGATTACCTTTGATGTAGAAAGAGACTTTAAACTCACTAAAAACAATCACCCTTCTAGTTCCATATTCCAGGGCCTCATGGGTCCCTGTACATGTTTGTTTTACATTTCTCTACAAAGAAAGATCATGAGATATATTTTTATTTGGTACATGAAAAATAAATGTACAAATACTGAAATGAATCAGGTATTACACCTCACCTCATATTTTGGACTAGTTTCAAGGAAATTTTCCCCCAATATTCAACTGGCAAGTTGATTTGATCCTTGGTATTTCAGTAGACCTACTCTTCTACCTTCTGTTGGTGAACTGATGAACCTCCAAATCAAATCCTTTTCTCCAGGAAATTCATAATTCATTGTATTTTAACCCATTGGCTTATTAATATTTTCCTCCATTTTTGCACCCATATTTACCATTTAATTTTAAGAAAATTAGCTTCTTCGAAAAACAATGGCTTATAACTCGCAATCTATCAAGAGAAATCAATTTTGTTGTACACCATTGAATAGACCATTCTCTCAGCTTTCCAACAGTATATAACATGTCATGCCATCTATTGACAAAACTAAAGAAACACTAAGAAGAAGCTACAGCTGCTCAGTCCGGCTCACAGCCATCTGCGTAAGAATGGGCATCACATGATCAGCCAACTGGGAGCCGTCTTTGTAAGCCAATGGGTTAACAGAAAAATTTTATGCCAAAACTGGTATTTGAACCCAAGGTCTCTGGTTTTATACACCAGCACTCTGACAGTGAGTTACTTAGGCATCTCAATTAAAACAGAAATTTTTCTTTTTTTTTTCTCTCATACGATCCCTATCTGCCTTTGTTCCACGCACCATCTGGCTGCTGCTTCTCAAGGCGACTTTCAATGCGATTTAACACTACTTTTACAACCAAAAAAGTTTTATTTCCAATATTTTTGTTCTAAATGTATCATTTCTCATTGAGAGAGAAATTTTTATTTTAAATTTATCACTTCGAAAGCAAATTTTTTTCTTTAAATACAGTTTCAGTTATAAATTTAAATTAAAAACATCAAACATAATTTGTTACTTTGGCTTTCTATTTCTGCATGTAGATCTTCTCCAAACTGTGAGTTTCTTTAGATTTTTCTGTTTAATTCATTTTACCTTCACTTCAATTTTGTGCTTTTTGTACTAACATGAGCAGCTATATCAGATTTTTCTATTTCCCCATTTTTTACATTCCTAAGGTGTTCCATCATTCTGATGTTCAAGTTTTTTGTTTTTTTTTCTATGTCAATTTTTCACATTTTAACCCGTCAGCATGGAGGTATGTGACGTGTACACAGGATGAATTCTTCACCAGATGCGGAGCGACGTGACGTATACGCTAGCTGCACGCACTGCTTTAAACTGTTATTATGATCTTTGTGTTTATATTAATTATTTCCCATTTATATAACTTTTATGTAGAGACTTCAAAGTTTATATTAGTGCATATATTAATCGATGACGGCCCTAAGTAACAAGTTAAAATAATTTTATATTTGCATTTATTCTTGCGGCCTCTGACATTTTTCTTATGTGTATAACTTGATAAAGGATTTCTTAAAAAAATTAATTCGCCATTTTTTTGTAGATTAGCTTGTCTAACAAATTGAATCTATTTTCAAATCTCTTCATTTTTAATAATAATGTTGCAAAATTGAGCACACATAAAGGCCCAACAAAGTTATTTCCGATTTACGCTACAGTACAGTACCGCAACAGTAAATTTCAGATATATATATATTTCAATTGAAGATACCCTTACATTATGGAAAGGTAGTTAGTCTACTATTCACTCAGTATCTAAAAGGTAAAGTGGTCCACTACAGACCTTAGGAGGTCCTTGGGATATTAGGAGGTTAAGGCTCCCACTTTTTCTAGACTATCGGTACATGATGTAAGCCGGGTACTTATCTCTGCCTGGCGGCCCATAACAAGCACCTGGTACTCATTTCAGTTAGAGGCTGAGTCAACCCTGGGCTAACAGTGCCACCTGAAGGTTTAGTTCAGTTTAAAAATCATGACCCACCGGGACTTGAACCCTAGATTTTCCGGCTTGAAGCATGTTGATCTTTCAGATTCACACCTCTCGTGAAGCTATTGTAGTCATATGGAAACCAGAAGAAAGACAGATTGAAATTTAGGGTTGATGAAGGTCTTTTAGCACAACAGGTCTCATGTGTAGAGAGACAATTTTTTGAAGGCACACAACCTAAAATAATGTTTCAAAAGTGTTAGAAAGAAAACATTTGGAGAAGGCTGCCCCCCTACAAGCAAGAAGGAAAACCCATAAAAGCAATGTGTTTGTAATAGACATGAACAAAGTAAACACAAGGGAAAAAAATACACTTATTGGTGCCCGAGTGTCAAACTGCTGGTTTACGCTTTGAAGATTTATCACACCAATTTTTGAAGTTCATTCTGTTTTTTTAAGACCCTTCTCTTTGTGTAAATATTTCATTGTGTTGTTAGGTAGAGCCAGTTCTCTGAAGTCTTCAAAGAATTCCTAGTGCAATTCACTGTGCTACTTATGTGAGAAACTTACAAATAGGACCTACTTCAACTGTGGCACAACAATCATAAATAAGTCTACACATGCAGAAATGTTACGTGAGAACCGTAATAAATTTAATTAATTAAAATATTATATTAAGGGTTCACCATAAACGAATTGCAAAAACATTTAAATTACTCAAGATATTTCCATTTAAATGCATTATTGGAATACTGGCACTGAACGGCTGGATTTAAATACCCGTGAACACACTCCTCCTGCATTAGGGTATCGCCGGCCATTTAACTCCACCCGCTCTGAAGGGTTAATTGATATAAAGAATATAACCTCATAGTGTTGATTAAAAAAGAAAGTCAATAGAAATTGAGTTTCTCAGATAGCTCGGTGGTAGGGCATTGGCCTAGAAAGCCAAAGGTCCTGGGTTCAAACCCCAGTCTGAGTGTGTAATTTTTCTCTTCAAACATAATTTATCCTTCAGTGAGAAGTGTTAAATTAATAATAAAACATCAGAAGAAGCTCTACTGGCTTTATAAAGTAGTGTTTAAATTCCCAATAAATGTCTTCTTAAACAAGAGGCCGCCATTTGCGTAATCGAGTAAATGCTTGTAGCATCCGGCACTTGGGAATTAACAATGTGTTAGAGAAAAATTTATGTTTAGATTGGAGTTTGTCAGGTAGCTCAGCGGTAGAGCATTGGCCTAGAAAGCCAAAGGTCCTGGGTTCAAACCCTAGTCTGAGCATATAATTTTTTTAAAAATATAATTTATCCTTCAGTGAGAAGTGTTAAATTAATAATAAAAAGATCAGAAATATTGTTTGTTAAGTTACATAATATCGAAGTAACTCGTAGAACACTCTTCATGTCCAAATATTCAATTTGTTATGAGAATTAAAGAAATTGACACTAGAATTTTATAAGATTAATTTCATGAGAATGATGTAAATGTGAGTGCATTGTTCCAGAGTTTATTGATTTAATGCTAATTATTTACCGGTACAATTAAATGTTTTCCTTATCTGAAAGCAAGATGTGTTGGTGATACCACTTCGCAAAGTCTCAAGGCTTTCAGATTTGAATGTTGAAGAAACTGCAGATATGTTTGATGTTGTGCAAAGGATTGGAATGCATTTGAGAAGTGTTATGATACTTGTGCCAATGTGATGTTCATGAAGGAGGATTGCGAGGTAAGTTCGTTTATGTGTGAGTTATCTTACAATTTAAATAAATTTTGTACAATTGAACTCCAAAAGTTAAATATCCAGATCAGAATTAAGTTATGTAGGTAGGAAATAACACTATGAGGTTTATTTTAATTTTGTTGAGTTGTTTCTTGACTCACCTCATACTTCTTAACTCCCTCGCAGATCTAGATTTCGTCACTGTATTTGTGACATTCTCAATGCTTTTTTATTTAACTTTCACAGGGAAAGAACACTATGAGGTTTAATTTAATTATTCTCAATGCTGTTCACGTTCACAACTGACGTCCAATGGTCTCCTCTCCTGCAGACTGACCTCCATGCCATCTGATGGCTGACCGATGAACTTCCAAATAAATCCCCTCTCCTTATCACCGGGCATTTCAAAATTCATATGCAAGAATAAAAACACAACTATGAATTTTGAAATACCCAGTGATAAGGAGAGGGGATTGATTTGGAAGTTCATCGATCAGCCATCAGATGGCGCGGAGGTCAGTCTGCAGGAGAGGAGACCATTGGATGTCAGTTGTGAACGTGAACAGCATTGAGAATGTCACAAGTACAGTGATGAAATCTAGATCTGCGAGGGAGTTAAGAAGTATGAGGTGAGTCAAGAAACAACTAAAAAAAAATCCAGATCAGAAATTTAGAAAATATTTTTATTTCATACTATGTCAAATTTGATATGTTTACATTATTGTAAGGAGTGTAAGAAACAAAATATCACAGTTCTCAACCCTTGACCACATACAACTTTCCAACATAAAAAATAAAATGTAGAGTTTGGTGAATTATTTTAATGTACACAATATTAAGAATATTTGTATACGGGGCGAATCAAATAGGATGGCGCAAACTTACATGGTTGAAAGTACATGAAAATAGAAGCAACAATGTCCCAGTAAACATGGGTATACAAACGAGCTGTTTGCGAGATAATTACGAATGTATGGTTACAAGCCGCCACTGACGTCATTGTTTTTAACATCGTGTGGTTTACTCCTTGCGCACTTGAAGTCGTCCTATGTTCTTTGTTCACAAAACTGAACATTGCCGAGAGATGGAGTTGTAATCAAACCATAACACGCAGAACGTACAGGGCGGATGCAGTACACAGTCTCAAAAGGTATCAGTCTCGTTTGAGGAGGCCACTTGTGCTGTGTTGTAGTTACAATGGAACCTTACAGTAACGAAGAGTATGCGGATATGCATTTCATGTACGTTAGGGCTAATGACAATGCACGGGAGGCTGCACGCTTGTACCAAGAAACATATCCTGATCGAAGACACCCCGAATGTCATACATTTACAAGGGTCCATCAGCGTCTGAGAGAAAGTGGGGGTTTTGCACATGGCAAAGCAATAGGTAGGCCTGCTCGTATTATGCCTGAGGTTGAGGATATGGTGTTGGAAGCAGGACAGCTCTCTCCAGGAACCTCGATAAGAAGAATTGCCACACAAGTGCCTGTACTAAGCCACAATAGTGTATGGAGAATTTTACAGCGCAATTTACTGTACCCTTACCACCTCCAACGAGTTCAATGTCTCAATGATGCGGACTTTGTTTCTAGAGTGATGTTTTGTCAGTGGATGCAACAACAGACTGTAGTCAACCCTCGTTTTGTATGTAACATTTTATTTACAGACGAAGCAGGATTCACATGCGATGGTGTTTTTAATTATCATAATACACATTTTTGGCGTGAAATAAACCCACATGCTGTTCATGAGTCACCACATCAGTACCGTTTCTCACTAATTGTGTGGTTAGGGGTACTAGGTGATCATCTCATTGGGCCACACATTCTTCCACGAAAACTTAATGGATAGAGGTACCTTAGGTTTCTGCGGCATCATCTTCCAGGATTGCTTAAGGATGTTCCCCTTCAGCAACGTTGGAGTTTGTGGTACATACATGATGGAGCTCCGGCACATTTTGCTGCTGCTGTGAGATGGCATCTAACATGCAGATAAGGCGAAAGATGGATAGGTCCAGGTGGATCTGTACCTTGGCCTCCAAGATCACCTGATCTAAATCCTTTGGATTTTTGTGTCTGGGGTCACCTCAAAAGTGAAGTGTACAGCACACCCGTTAACACAGTTGAAGAACTGGAGCAGAGAGTTGTACATGCTTGTCAAGAATTCAGAAATGAACCAGGGGTTTTCAAAAAATTCGACATTCATTGCAGAGACTAGCACAGAATTGCATCCAGATGCAAGGAAGACACTTCGAACACCTCCTTTAACAGGTAACCCATAAGTGAAGTGAACTGTGAACTAAATGAGATGAAAAATTAATAGTAAAGTCTAAATTCAAATTAATTTGTACTAATTAGGACGATGTTTACAATGAAGTCAGTGGTGGCTTGTAACCATACATTTGTAATTATCTCGCAAACGGCTCATTTGTGGACCCATGTTTACTGGGACATTGTTGCTTCTATTATTGTGTACTTTCAACCATGTAAGTTTGTGCCATCCTTTTTTATACACCCTGCATATAAGATCCAATAGAAGTAATTTCAGGTCTTTCATGAATAAATGAATCATTTTTATATCTTAACTCATAGTTTGTTTTCTTCAGAAAACGTAAACTATGAGGTAAAGGAAAAGGTATCCCACTACAGGCCTCAGGAGGCCCTTGGGGTAGTAGGAGGTTAGGGCTCCCACTTTTCTGGACAATTGGCACTTGATATCTGCCGGGTTATCAATCCTGCATGACGGCCGTCTTCACCCCAGAACAAGCGTCTGGTACTCATTTCCGTTAGAGGCTGAGTCGACCCCAGGGCCATAGTGCTGCCAGAAGGTTTGGGTCAGTTTAAAAATCCTGACCCCACCGGGACTCGAACCCTCGACCTTCTGGCTTGCAGTGCAGTGCCTACACTATGCTATGGCGTGCCCCAAACTATGAGGTAAGATATAAAAATGATTCATTCATTCATTAATTAAGAACCTCATAATGTTATTTATCTATGACTTTCTGATCTGTCACCTTTAAATAGGCATGGCTTATCCATGACACTTCACTATAATTAGAAACCTTTCAATGTTCAGAAAATTGTTGTCAGCATCGAACTTAGCTTTGAATGTAACGGGGATTGATGACAATGTTTAGAAGCACAGTAATAAAAATTACAATATTTTTTCTCTTTCTTGCTATGTAATGAAAATGTGACAAAAATGTATAATTCCGCAATAATATTAACATATATTAAATTGTGTATTATGGTATGAAATATATATTGTAGTTCAAAATATGTAAAAATATGTCATTTAATACTTTCTCAGATAATTTGTCTACATTTTAGCTTTTCTTCTAATTATATATACCGTAAAATGGGGTGAATAGCAACAGTGGGGTGAATAGAAACGAAACTTCTGAAAAAATTCAACATTATGTAATAGGGGGTTAAAGTAAAGCAGACAGGGATATTTTTTTTTATGAGATGGAAATAAGGTAAGATTTAAGGTTAATGTGATTTTGTGTGTTTGGCAAATAACGAGAGTCAGATTCAGTGGTGTGACAAAGCAACTTCTGTTTTCAGCCGATTTTCATCGTTTTTCCAAACTTTACATGTAAGTACCATACCTCATCACCTCACATGTTTGGAATTGTACTATTTTTTATTACCTTGTATACCTGTAGAAGATATCACATTGTTTAATATAGTGTAAACAAAAACCATTTCTTTGTTTCAATTTTTGTTTTAGGTTATGATCCATATTTTGAATCTGTGGGGTGAATAGAAAACACATTATTTTGCTGTTTCTATTCACCCCACAAATCGTAAAGTTTGTTATTTTGTGTTTATTTTCCAATGTCACAAGCTGAAAGACAATTAAATATATAATATACAACCAATAGTTATCCAATTGAGGAATATTAGCTGGCACATACTATAATGTGACCGTTTTTCTTTCAGCATGCCAAGGAGTTACAAACGATTTTAAAACGAAACAAAGTACAAGATCCAGAGGTTTATTAAGGCAGCTGTTTGAAGACATAACTAATGGCCTTAGCCTTCGAAACGCAGCGGCAAAATATGACATCCATTATAGTGTCCTCTACAGACATTTGAAAAAAGGTGATCAAATTAAGAAAAAAGGAGGGCAAAACCGCTTTAAACAGAAGAAGAGGAAAAAACTGTGGCGAGTAGACTTATTATTTGTGCTGACTGGGGCTACCCAATTGATTCGTGGACTCTGCGAATTTTGGTCAAAGAATCGCTTGACCGCCAAGGTAGAACCATAAAAAAATTCAAAGACAACTTTCCTGGCCGTGATTTTGTCTATTCTTTTTTTGAATAGACATAAGGCTGACTTGTCACAAAGGTTATGCCAAAACATTAAACGGGTCAGAGCAGGTGTCTCCCCCAGAAACGATCAATGAGTACTTTGACAGACTAGAAGCAGAGCTCAGAGACGTTCCTTCACAAACAACATTATTAATTATGATGAAACGAACCTTTCTGATGATCCTGGAAAACATAAAGTAATAACTAAGCGTGGATGTAAGTACCCAGAAAGGGTGATGAACTCAACCAAATGCTCCATTTCTGTCATGTTTTCAGCTGCTGGTGATGGTCACCTCTTACCCCCATATGTAGTCTATAAATCTTTACACTTGTATGAAAGTTGGAGAGAAGGAGGCCCTGATGGGTCCAGATACAATAGGACCAAAAGTGGTTGGTTCGACAACTTTTGTTTTTCTGATTATGTTGAAACCATAGCCCTTCCTTATCTTAGACGTTTACCTGGCAAAAAGTACATGATTGGAGACAACTTATCTAGCCACTTGTCCTTGGATCTCATTAAAAAATGTGCAGAAAATGATGTCCACTTTATATTTTTACCAGCAAACTCCACGCACCTCACTCAACCATTAGACGTGGCATTCTTTCGGCCTCTCAAAATGGCATGGCGTTCAATCCTTCTAGATTGGAAAAAAGGACCCGGCAAGAATGAAGCTTACCATTCAAAAGAGCAAGTTCCTAGTTTGCTAAAGAAACTGTGTGAATCATGCAAATCGGAAAATGTAATTTCTGGCTTTAGAAAATGTGGTATTGTGCCCCTAAATCGGAAGGAAGTACTAAAGATGCTACCCTCCTCAGATTTGTCTATTGAATCAACCCAATCCTCAAGAGCCACAACACCAGCACTATCTCCTGTTGCTGCTATTGATGCTTCCTTCAAGGAACTATTAACAGCTCTAAGACACACAGAAACAGTTCCAGCTCGAAAAAAGCGAGTGAAAGTAGATGTTGGTCCAGGAAAAAGTGTTTCTGTGGCAGATTTTCCACCCGGATCCAGATCAGACTGGACCTAGCACATCTGTTGCTGGTACAAGCACTGACAATGATAATTCCACAGGTACCAAAAACAAAGTGTAAGTGCCAGGAAAAAGAAAAATAAAAAACTCGATTCAGAATCATCACCAGAAGATTCGGACTATTCTGTGCAAGACAGTGACTCAGATCTCACATTATCCGATTCTTCTGCAAATGCCGAACTTTCAAAAGAACTTGACAGATTAATCCAACCTGACGATTTTGTAATCGTGAAGGTATATGGAAAAACTAAAAATGTATTTAGAATGTATGTCTCCAAAGTCACTGACTTTCAAGATGACGGTTATGTTGGACTGTTTTGCAAGAAAACCCTCAGCAGTAATATGTTTTCCTTGACTGATGAAGAATCATTTTTCTCCAAGGATGATGTAATTAAAAAATTGATGCCAGTTGTTCAAACCTCAAAGTCTGCTTCTCGCTGGAAAGACAAAATCTGTTTTCAGGATGACTTAAGTGCCTTCATAATTTATTAGACTAAACTTTGTATTCTCACTTTTGTTCTTTTTTTTTTGGGTATCGGTTACGATATATTGTAATTAAATTTTTTGCTCTGATTACCACTCGTTTGTGTTTCTATCCATCCCTTAACAATGCTTACTGTTTCTATTGCCCCAACAAACTCTGAAATAGAAACAAACGTGAAAAACAATGCCTGTTTCTATTGACCCCGCTCGATGGGGTGTATAGAAACAGCATGTTTTCAATTTTTTTAAATTTTACCTTGCCATAAAAAGAAAATATGAAGCTGCAGGCTTGTAGAGGACGGGAAGACCCATAAACCGAGGTAGGTCTCAATTCAATATCTCTTATAGTACTTTTGATATTTAAACTTGAAGTTCAAAACTGTTGCTATTCACCCCATTCTACGGTACAGAAAAATAATATGTGAAAATATGTCATTTAAAATTTTCTCAGGTAATTTGTCTACATTTTAGCTTTTCTTCTAATTATATATACAGGAAAAGAATATGTAATTATATCAAATCTGCTGTCTACTGATTATACAAATAAACTCTAATTTGTAATAGTATGCAAGAATCATTTTTTCTTATATTGTAGTGCATTTTATACTTCTTTTTTGTATTCTCTATATTTCAAATTTTTTATTTCTCAAAGCATTATGTCTGTCAGAAAACATTTTGAGACACTGAAGCTCGACTGTATGTTATGGTATTGCCTGGAGGAATTTACACCAAACTCAGTGCACATATAACTTATAATCTGGTTAATGTGCTGTATAGGAGTGACATGTAAAAATACTTTAAAAAATACTAATATTAGTTTCAAATCCATATCAGGTTTTTTTGAGACTGGAAACAAATTAATATTGACTTATTCTCGAACATGTTTTGATATAATATTCTATATCATCTTCAGCTTGCCCAGACTGGTACCTTAATTTGAGGTACCGGTAAGATGTTTCCAGTGTCAAAAAAACTTGATTTAAAGAACCTCAAAATATTACTTCCTAAAATAAATAATCAAACCCATATTCTTGGGGGTTGCTAAGGTGATTGGCAACAATCCCAAGTCCTAGGAAAGTGTGAGATGGGTTAACATAAAAATAATAAAGAATTACCAATATTTATAGAGTCTCTGAGAAAAAAAAACTATGCTTCCAAGTCCAAGTTCTGTTGCCCTCAGCTAAGGGGGTGAGAAGGGATGAAAAATCAGGTGCCCAAAAATTGACTGATCTTAGTGTCAGATTTGTGGTTTTTTAGGGTCACTAAGCTGATTGGTGACAGTCCCATTAGCATTTAGCACTAGGGGGTCCCTAGAACTCTCATGGGTGTGAGAAGGAATTAAAAAATTACTAAGATTAGTGTACAATCCAAAGTTTTTGAGATCACTAAGTGATTGGTGATAGTACCAGTTAATTAAAGCCCAAGTTTGAACCATAGATTGAAGGGCATGTAATAATGATAATAATTAGTGTTGAATCAGAACTTTTTGTGGTTGCTGAGTGCAAGTTGAGCCTCCATTGTTATGAGGAAGAGTGAAAAATAAAATGTTCAAAATGGACTGAGGTCAGTGACAAGTAACAAATATTAAGTAACCTGTGGAGTTACAAAATGTTAAATCTCAGGGCTAGGAGAGGTGGCCATGTACAATTAACAATTACCTGGAGGTCCCTCTGCAGTGATGGTTGTAGGCTTGGATTCTTATGTTCACTGTATAATGTGGTGTGCCACCTATCACCTAGTGTTGAATTATGAAATTACACTCATATTTAAATCTTGTGTTCAGGAAATGATTACATTAATAGAGAGAATAAAACTAATGAATCATTCTTCTCTATTGATCTATCTAATTCTTACAACGTCATGGGCACTCACTTGACGAGTGAGAAGGGTTAACATTCTAGATAAACAAGGAACTAAAAAAAATGCCCACATAAGCTGTGCAACTTACACACAATATGCATTCTTCTAAAGCATAAGTATGCAATAGATTGGTGTCATCAGCTATAGCTGGATACACGTAATGAAGAATGATTGAAAACATTTAATTAATAGGTAATAATTAGATATTTTATTTTGTAGTTAGACAGTTGAATGGTTAGCAAGATGGGCATGACATGTTTTCACTCTGAAAAGGCAGTATTTTTTTCAGCATACATTTTGAGAGACTATTTAACTCAGGCCCCAAATGGGAGTCAATGACCAATCACATTTCAATGATTTTTTATTTTACAACCAATCACAGTCATGTTTCGCCTAGAATTTACCAATTCAAGTTTATCATAATAAAGAAAGCAATTCCTTTTTAACATTCTGAATAGGTCATAGCATTATTTTGCAGTGACTGACTCTCCAAGAAATACGGCTACCAGATTGTATATATAGTGCATGAATGTCAACAGAAAGCGCATATGAGAAATAATATAAAACATTTGTAACAATTGATTATACTACAAAAAAAAAAGGGGGGGCACGCCGTAGCGTAGTGGTTAAGGCACTGAGCTACAAGCCGGAGGGTCGAGGGTTCAAGTCCCGTTGGGGTCAGGATTTTTAAAACTGACCCAAACCCTCTGGCGGCACTATGGCCCTGGGGTCGACTCAGCCTCTAACGGAAATGAGTACCAGACGCTTGTTCTGGGGGTAAAGGCGGCCGTCATGCAAGGCTGACAACCCGGCTGACATAAAGTGCCGATTGTCTAGAAAAAGTGGGAGCCTTAACCTCCTACTGCCCCAAGGGCCTCCGGGCCTGTTGTGGGATCACTTTACTTTACTTTTACAAAAAAAAAGAGACCACTTTCTTAAACAAATTATTTTCCAGGAAAATGTAATTGACATATTTACAAAGGACATCAGAAATTAATTAATACCTATAACGTTGGTTATGAATTTCTCTACTAGGGTGCATTATTCCAACATTGTGATCCTTTGGCAATAAATAATATGATCTGGTTGCAGTGATGAACAAAAGAAGCAAATGATGCGTACCTATCGTTTCTCATTTGTTTTCAAACATCGCCGTTTACATTAAATATATAAATATTTAAAAATAACTATAGTTAAATAATAATTTGTGAGTAAACAGCTTAATTTTATTTGTTAAATAGTCCTAACAAATGCCACTCTTGATTTCCAAATTCTCTAGATAAATTGGAAATCACTCGTGGCATTACTTATGAAAAATTTTAGCCTAAACCAGAATTTGAACCAAAGACCTCCAGCTGTATTGCTGGCTCACCAACTATTGTGCTACTTAGCAATCCAGGATCAGACTCAAATTTTTCTCTTGATGTTCCCATGTACTGATATTAGTGAACTTCTGTTGCTTCTACCAAGAAGACATTATGATTGGATATATTCCGTGCTCTATCAGCTAATTATGGAAATCAATGTACCCAGACCTTCTGTTCACATGCAATAGTTAATGCAACTAAAGAAAAAAATGTTTCCTTAAATGGGGATTTGAACGCAAGATCTGCAGCTTTCTTTGGTATACTTGTTCTTTTTTTATTTTAATATAATTTACTTTCCAGCAGTTCTGAGTTGGTAGCCTTGATGTCCAAAGCATCATGTCTTGGCATAGAGCTATGGGACCTGGGGGAAGACATTTTTTCATGATACTTTAGGCAAATAATAGACCAGTGCTCATCCAACATCATGAAGAATTTGGGTTGTGGTTCTAGATTGAGAAAGCCAGCTATAATGACTGGGGAACACATGTCATCCCTATACTGTGGATGTTAAACCGGCCTCTTATGTTATAGGGTAGTTTACCTTCCAGCAATATACAGGAATTAAGTTCAAGAAATGAGCATGTTTATTGAAAAACCACAGACTGCAGTATCCACATTAATACATTTCTTTTTTGCCACTTTGTATAACTTTGCTATTTGATGGTCAGGTGTAATAAAGCAGGTACGAGTACAATTTGCAATTTTGAAATAATTTGTGGTGTTCATAATAATTAACGGTATCATATTTATTTGCATATTTCACCCACTTTTTTGCCACATTTTTGTGATACAAACCATGGATGCATGTGATTTACGAGAGGAAAGTTTCAGGGACATATGTATTCAAGGCCAGGCTTGTCTTTTTTCCTTCCGTCGTAGAACATTTTCCTATCTATTTTGTCAGGCTTTTGAAAACTATGCTATTTGGGGGGGGGGGGGAAAGAAAGATTGTGCTGTGAGAATGCTGGCTATAAACTAGCTTGAAAGATAGTTGACAACCTTTGCATGGATGCCAGGTTAAGGACCTCCTACCACTCTAGTAGAGAGTACTGTTTGCTATAAGACATTGAAAGTTATTAAACAAATTGCAAACTGCCCCAACTCAAATTAATATTTAAGTACTTTCAATTGAAAACTAAAAAAAGTATTGAGAATATCACACAGTGATGAAACCAGTCTGCATAAAATCAAGAAATATGAGGAGGTGAGTCAAAACACACAACTTAAATGTGATTAAAATGAACCTCATAGTGTTATTTCCTACATATATTTAATTGTACTCTGTGCCGGTTCGCTCAGTGTAGAATATGGTAACTCAGGGATGCATATATTAGAAACTCATTACTTCAGTTTATTGAATAATTTTGCATATACAATTATAGAATTACAATGTTTTACACCTCACTAATTCGGAGTGGAGTTGATGAATTTACTTAAAGCCCACGTGTTTTTAATATCACTTTTACTAAAGGTCTCGAACAGTTGCTGTACGACTTGTTTCTTGTAGAACGTATGAGTATGAGAGAGTTTTCACACATGTTCTCGCCATATAAGGGTGATGACTCCTCCCATAAAGTCACCATCCCCACTTCAGATAAACATGTTATTCATTATAGCTTAGAGGGGTAGGTACCATTCGTTTGTGGTTCCTATGTTGGTAATAGACTCATGTGCACGTTTGTGCGCCTTCCAGTTATCACTATTAATTGTATGTTTTAGTACTTAGAGTCTATTACTTCTTGCCACAACTGTTGTACATGCATGAAATGTTTAAGGCATTTGTAAAACAATCTTTGTGTATGAATTACGCAAGTAAATATGAGAAGTATAAATAAAAGTGGTTTCATCACAAACATTATCTATCTCCAATTAAAAGGTAGCTCAACATATAAAGGGTGATGGCTTAAAGTGATCATAGTCCATTTTCCAATAAAAACATTTTTCCCTATGTGTATAAAATTAACTACTTTCACTTTATTGTAATAAAATTAGTTGTTTTTTGCACTGTGCTTAGTTATTAATGTTTAACATTCTTGAAAAGTAAATTTTCTAACTTAAATGTTATAAACTGAAAAATTAGTATAATATGATGCTTATCACCCATTAAATTAAACATGGATTAAGTATAACATCTGACTCTTTCTATTAATTATAAAAAAACCACCAATCTCGGTCATTTTGGACATTTTATTTTATTACACTTTGTCATTCCTTCGGAGTGCTAGGGACCAAACTCGGGCTTAAAAATCATCAGGATTGTCATTAATTATATAGACCTAAGTAACCTTGAAAACTATGAATTCAATATTAATATCACTTGTTTAAAATTATTTTTAAATTTCAGCACCTCCTAGGCTGAAAGTTTTCTTGGGTTTTCCGCATCTTGGATTGAAGTTCGGTCTCTGGCCACTGATTCCGACGTTTCAGCGTGATCCCACATGTCAAAACGTCGGAATCAGTGGCCAGAGGCCGAACTTGAATCCAAGATGCGGAAAACCCAAGAAAACTTTCATATTCATACTTATATTTGCGAAAATCTGCAGTATAACATATATATATATATATATATACTGTGTTTGTTGAAATTGCTCCAAGCATTCTGGAGTTACACACTAACATTATATTTGACATTTCTCCTCCTGTCCCTGGTAGTACTAGTGGCCTTTCCAGATTGTAATTAATAAGCGTAATATGTAATAGAATTAGAAGAGAAGAAGAACCAAATCCCATTTCTGGACCTGTATATAATTGGAAATGAACAGCAACAAAAGATTGAATTCAACATCCACAGATAATTACATAAAATCTTTAGATTTTAATAATATTTCACATAAACATAATAAACATTCCATTAAGTGAAGAGATTTTTAAGAAAGCATACAATCACATTTTAAACATAGCCGAACTAAATATCTTTGGAAAGGAAATAATAATAAACAAGTTAAAGATTCAAACAACAAGAAAGATTAGAATCTAATTCCAAGAAAGAAAAATAATTCATGAAAATTATTTATCATAAGTAATGCCACGAGTGATTTCCAATTTATCTAGAGAATTTGGAAATCAAGAGTGGCATTTGATAGGACTATTTAACAAATAAAATTAAGCTGTTTACTCACAAATCATTATTTAACTATAGTTATTTAAAAATATTTATATATTTAATGTAAACGGCGATGTTTGAAAACAAATGAGAAACGATAGGTACGCTTCATCTGCTTCTTTTGTTTATCACTGCAACCAGATCATACTATTTATTGCCAAAGGAACACAATATTGTAAGAATGCTCTCTAGTGGAGAAAAAATGAAACACATCAAACTGTATATGAATTCATTTCTGATGTCGTATGATGTAAATATGACAATTATATTTTTCTGGATTATTACCTGGGAAAAAATACACTTAAGAGAGTGCAAACAGTGGTTCCTTTTTTTGGTGGTATAATAAATTGCTACAAATATTTTTATATACAATCTGGTAGCCGTATTTCTTACAGGCTCAGTCACTGCAAAATAATGGTCAGACCTGTTCAGAATATTAAAAAGGAGGAGCTTTCTTTAATATGATAAATATAACACTGATAAATATTTCATGAAACACGACTCTGATTGGTTGTAAAATAGAAATCATTGAAACGTGATTGGTCATTGACTCCCATTTGGAGCATGAGTTAAATAGTCGTCCTTAAACACACAGAAATTAAAAAAATAAATAAATAAACAAATTCAATGTTACATTAGCACCGATAAACAAATTCACCCTGGGTAATCTTCTAATAACTAATAAAAGAAGTTAATACCGCAGATGGTAAAAATCTGGAATTTATCAAATGACTTGCAATGACTGGAATAAAATACATATAGCAAAACTAAAAGGAATTTAGATACTTATAAAAAAACTTCAGAAATGTAAAAAATTGTGAAATTGAAAAATTGGCAATTGCAGCTCATAGTTTACTAGAGAATTACAAAATTGGAAATGAAACTAAACTTTTGAAATGTTTAGAGAAGCCTGTGGAATTGACTGTTTGGCAAAATATATACATTCAGAAAAAGAAATACAGATCCATGAATTTTGAAATTACTGAGAAGCAAAATTTGATCTCAAAGTTCATCAAACTGACACCAGATGGCAGTTGGAAAGTTGGTGGTGATTTTGGAGTTTTGGATGAGGTTGGAAGGGATGCCTCCAGAAACTAGTCCAGTGAAAATCACGGGAGTTTTATGATGTGAGATGTAAAAATAATATCCAGTCAATTTATATAATTTGTAAATTACATCTTAGGGTCGAATCTTTGAATGCATTAGACCGTAAAAGGCGTTCTCGGCTGAGAAAGTTTTATCCTAATACGATTTTGCTTACTCAGAAATCTATTCATGTGATAATAATTCGTAAGCTACCTGACGAGGTAACTTAAAATCATAGCTTAAGATAGAAACTTATCATGAGAATCCTGAAGGGAACCGATGGTAACCGATGTAGTTTGAAACCTTGCCACTTTATCCAAGATGTTGGACCTTGAAGACTTCGATCATGTTTTCGGTATACGCGGAGAAGAGGAATTTGATAGAGTGTACCAAAGAATTCAACTGGAAGAACAGGAGAATCGGCATAATATAGCACGGTGCAGACATTGTTGTATACGGTATTATTTGCGGGACGCAAGCGTAAATGTGTTCCTCTATAGCAGACAAAAATAACGGAAGTGGTTTTATTGCTGAGAATTCTGGGTAATTTCTTGCCAATATTACGAAAACGACGACTTTCATGCATGACCAGTTTGTGGGTAGCTAATTCGATCTTTGTACTCGCTCACGGTGAGTCAGCTCACCAGTGATTGGAAGTAATTTGAGTAGAGACTAATGTATTTGCATGCGACCCTTACTATTCTTCCCATTGTTATTTTTATTGAAACTGACTGACTATAACTATATTTGTGATTATTGTTTTCAGAATCTTCACATTCATTTACTGCCAAGAAGAGCAAATGACTTTGAACAAAATGATGAAGTGTATTTACTCTTAGAGGAACACAATGAAGCAGGGAGCCTAAGTAACAATTTACAAGTATTGACAGAGGCAAAGAAACTAAAAACTTGTCTATAAGTGTGGGAATTTGCATGGAATATTCTCCCCTAAATATATAATTTTTTATAAACTTGTACTTGATTTAAAATTAACTCCCTAACCGAAACATCCCTGAGTATCTCGTTGCACAGAACAGTGCTATTTCAAGAAAACACACAATTTTCTCTCATTTTTGGGGAGTGTTTTGAACTCTTCAAGACTATTTCTATAACTACCTGAAATAAAGGTAATTCAATTTACAAACTGCCTAAAACAATTGAAGAAATTCTGCACATACAGGTTTGTTACATTTTATGTATTTAAATCCTGCCTGCGTTTTCTTTTGGTAAGGACAAAATTGGCAAGTTACCTTGCATACAAGTTTGTCTTTTCGAGGCCTGATGGAAGAGTTTACTTTCTATGAATTTGAATCTGCACCTATGCCCTTTAATGACCATAATTTGCTATGACACTTGTTTAAATTCAGCTGCTTCAGAAATAATGGCCCTCAGGTCTTTTGTCAAATTTGGTTTTCCCATTCTCATCTGAAAGTAGATGTGAACTAATCCAAATCCTACCTCTATAGTTAGGTTATACTTTTTTTGAAAGATATGATGTGTATCCATGCCTGCCATGGTTACAGTGTAATAAAAAGCAGCCAATAGCCACCTCCTTGTTTCGTGGTTTCCACTGTAATTATATTTGATATACAAGGATCATTTCATAAGTCATGGCAACTATTTTTTATCAGCCAATAAAGCTGCTGGAAACAAAATTCAGTATATACAAGTGAGAGTCACTGGAATGTCCTTCACAATAGTGGTGCAAAACTGGAATCCTGATACAGGAGGATATGGGTAAGGGACATTGAAAGATGCATAAATAGAAATCATTGTTTTACTTCTATTACATGTGGAGAAAAAACAATTCATATAACCCACAACTAATACCCTTCAAAATAATCCCCCAAGGCTTACACACATTTCTGCCAATGATAAGGAAGGTGTGATGTGTCTATGTGCACCATTCTTAATTGAAAACACTTTGTAAACTGCTTCAAATAAAGCAGCATCTTTAATTACAATTTTAAAGTGTGTTAGCTGTGGGTCATATGAATATTATTATTTTTCTTCACATGTAATAGAAGTAAAACAATGATTTCTATTTATGCATCCTTCAATGTCCCTTACCCATATCTTCCTGTATCTGGATCCCAGTTTTGTACCACCATTGTGAAGGACATTCCAGTGACTCTCACTTGCATATACTGAGTTTTGTTTCTTGCAGCCTTATTGGCTGATAAAAAATAGTTGCCATGACTTATGAAATGACCCTTGTATCAACAGCACCATTTGTGAATAACAACTATGCCTGTAAATGATACAAGAAAACATCAATTTTAAATGAATACAGATTGCACAAACCATTAAATAATTCCTGAATTTGCACACAAAGCTGGTGTCACTACCTTCTGTCTTATAATTGACCATGAGAGCCTGAAAGGCCACTTACACAAAATGTGTCTATCAACATCACCACTCTGCATGGGAGGAGAGAATGCCAAGCTGTAGACATTGTTACTAAGTTAATTATATTATTTTTGGTCTGGACATCTTACCTCAATATTAATGTTGATTTGTTCTTGGACATGTTTCAAAACAATTCTGTTTTATCGTCAGCTTTCCCAGACTGGTTTTATTTATGTTGCATTATGTTGCACCACCTGGATGTCTATGTCAGCTCCATCCTGTGGTTGGCCAAAGAACCTCCAAACAAGGTCATGCTCCGTCGGTATTTCAAAATTCATAACTCTGTTTTTGTTCTTCTGAATATAGATTTTTTTCCCAAATAGTCAGCTCTTTTGTATTTTCTAACTGTTTTAATAATTTAGTATCTGAATTTATATTATGTTTTTCAGACCAAACATGAGCAGCAACTGCAGATTTTTCTATTTCCCCATTTTTAATATTTCTTATGTGTTCTTTGGTTCTAATTTTTAGGTTTCTTTTTGTTTTTCCTATATATATCTTTTCACAACCCATGCATTCAATTTGATATATTCCTGACTTTTTATTTTATCAGTTTTTTCATTTTTGTTGGTTTTTATTAGTTTATTTAAATTGTAGTTATTTTTCGGTGCTAATTTAATATTAAACTTCTCAAATATCTTTTGGAATTTACTGTGTACTCAAGGGTGATATGTGAATTTCCTATATTTTTTCATAGGTGATTCTTCTTTTTCAAGAGTACTTCTGTTTATCATTTTTTGTTTTTATACTTTTTCTATCCTTTTATGTACCATTTTTTCATCAAACCGGTTTCTCTTGCTACTTTGATAACGTGTTTTTTCTCCTGTTTGAAATATTCTTCGTTTAAGGGTAAGTTTACCAATCTATGAGTTAAACTATTAAAGGCTGCTAATTTATGTCCAATTGGATTGAACCCTGTTGATTTAATACAACTTTTCGTATGAGTTTCTTTCCTATGATTCCCAAATTCAATTTTTCTTCTGTCTTCGTTTCTGAACAATTTAAGATCCAAAAAAGGTATTTGTTTATTTTCTTCTATTTCTTTGGTAAATTTGATATTTGTACTCTGTAAATTTAACAGTTTTAGGGAATCTTCTACACGTTTTTCTTTTACAATACAAATTATATCATCTACATATCTGCTCCAAAATTTAAACATTGTGGTGCAACAGAATGCAACATAAATACAACACGTCAGACTGGGAAAGCGGACGATAAACCAGCAGTGTGTTTGAAACATGTCCAAGAACCAATCACAATTAATCATTGAGGTAAGATGACCAGACCAAAAATAGATATAATTAAAATAACCTCAAAATATAACTTCCTAAAATTAAATATTATTGTTACTAAGTATTGGGAAGCTACATGTAAATTGGTTTTATTGTCAAACCCTCAGAATTAAGTAAATACCCAACTCTTTGAGACGTTGCAGAAAACAATATAATGCTAGTATTTTATTTTAGGAAGTGATATTTTGAGGTTATTTTAATTGAGGTAAGATGAACGGACTAAAAATATAATACTAGACCTGGGAAAAGTAAAAAAATCACTGAGGATTTGCATGTTATTATGTATTACAGGAACTCATGACGTCCCAACTCCTTTCAAAAAACATTAAACTGAAAATATGTATCGGCCACGGTGGACTAGTGGTTATGCTCCTTGCCTCTGGTCCCGAGGGTCGCAGGGTTCAAACCCGGCCGTAGTCGATGGATTTTTTAGGACGGAAAAATCCAAGGAGCAAGTCCTCCGGGAGGGACTTTGAGCCGTGGGTCCCTAGTCTGAAGATTTTCAGGCTCGTAAAAAATCCTTAAGCCTGAATGGAAAGGCCTCTAAGCAAAATTTACCGAATTTTCCCGTCCTAGTACTACCTTGGTTTCCTAGATGTCAGTATGAGGCGGAACGCTGACCACGGATCACTCAAAATGACATCTATACGAAAACAAGTGTAACTAAATGAGTATGGTTCAAATTCTTCCCTGTAGGGGGAGAGCGCCTGAATCTCTGTAAAGGAAAAATAAAGGCTTACAATACAATACAATATATATGGATGCGAAACATAGACTCTTACTTTAAGGGAGGAAAGGAGATTACAAGTATTTGAGAATAAAGTTCTTAGGAAAATTTTTGGACCAAAGAGAGATGAACAGACAGGTGAATGGAGAAGACTACATAACAGTGACTACATGGTCTTTATAGCAAGCCAGATATAATAAGAACAGTTAAGTCTCATAGACTGTAATGGGCAGGACAAGTGGCACAAATGGGGAATGAAAGATGTGCATGGAAGCTTCTTGTAGGAAAGCCAGAGGGAAGGCACCCAGTTGGTAGACCAAGAATGAGGTGGGAGAATAACATTAACTATGATTTGAGGAAAGTAGATTATACAGGGAATGAGTGGATAACATTAGCTCAGGATAGGGATATGTGGAGAGCTTATGTCTGCACGGTCATGAACCTATGGGTTCAATAGTGCCAATCAGTTAGTTAGTTAGAAACTGCCTACGTTTTGAAACCAGTCTAATTAGAAGACAGGATATTAGGTGAGGTCATTTGTTAAATTAAATTAAACCTCATAGTGATAGCGGAACGGGCCAACAGGCCCTTACCTTGAAGATGATGATGAATGATATTTCCTATAATAATTCAATACTTTAGTTTCTTTGTAGATGCCTCATTGAGGCGATAGCATTATAGTTCGCTGACTAGCCCTCTAGAATGTATTTTTGCAGTTTTCGACATTTTTCAAATTATGTAATTTTTGATAAATTAGCAAAGGTTAAAGCCTTGGAAAAAGAAACCCGATTTCCAAATTTTTTATTTTAAGCTGATTTTTTGCATTATAATCCTCTAACTAGCCCCCTAGATTGTATTTTTGCAGTTTTCGACATTTTTGAAATTATGTAATTTTTGTCAAAAAATCCAAGGTTATAGCCTTGGAAAAAAAAAACACGATTTTCAAATATTTGAATTTTACCAGATTTTTTGCATTATAGTTCGCTGACTAGCCCTCTAGAATGTATTTTTGCAGTTTTCGACATTTTATAGCCTTGGAAAAAAAAACACGATTTTCAAATTTTTGATTTTTACGAGATTTTTTGCATTATAGTTCGCTGACTAGCCCTCTAGAATGTATTTTTGCAGTTTTCGACATTTTTCAAATTATGTAATTTTTGATAAATTAGCAAAGGAAAAGCCTTGGAAAAAGAAACCCGATTTCCAAATTTTTTATTTTAAGCTGATTTTTTGCATTATAATCCTCTAACTAGCCCTCTAGATTGTATTTTTGCAGTTTTCGACATTTTTCAAATTATGTAATTTTTGTCAAAAAATCCAAGGTTATATATAGCCTTGGAAAAAAAAACACAATTTTCAAATTTTTGATTTTTACGAGATTTTTTGCATTATAGTTCGCTGACTAGCCCTCTAGAATGTATTTTTGCAGTTTTCGACATTTTTCAAATTATGTAATTTTTGATAAATTAGCAAAGGTTAAATCCTTGGAAAAAGAAACCCGATTTCCAAATTTTTTATTTTAAGCTAATTTTTTTCATTATGATCCTCTAACTAGCCCCCTAGATTGTATTTTTGCAGTTTTCGACATTTTTGAAATTATGTAATTTTTGTCAAAAAATCCAAGGAATCCTTGGAAAAAAAAAAACAGGATTTTCAAATTTTTGATTTTTACCAGATTTTTTGCATTATAGTTCGCTGACTAGCCCTCTACAATGTATTTTTGCAGTTTTCGACATTTTTAAAATTATGTAATTTTTGATAAGTTAGCAAAGGTTAAAGCCTTGGAAAAATAAACCCGATTTCCAAATTTTTTATTGTAAGCTGATTTTTTACATTATAATCCTCTAACTAGCTCCCTAGATTGTATTTTTGCAGTTTTCGACATTTTTCAAATTATGTAATTTTTGTCAAAAAATCCAAGGTTGGAAAAAGAAAACAGGATTTTCAAATTTTTGATTTTTACCAGATTTTTCGGATTATAGTTCGCTGACTAGTCCTCCAGAATGTATTTTTGCAGTTTTCGACATTTTTAAAATTATGCAATTTTTGATAAATTAGCAAAGGTTAAAACCTTGGAAAAAGAAACCCGATTTCCAAATTTTTTATTTTAAGCTGATTTTTTGCATTATAATCCTCTAACTAGCCCCCTAGATTGTATTTTTGCAGTTTTCGACATTTTTGAAATTATGTAATTTTTGTCAAAAAATCCAAGTATATATATAGCCTTGGAAAAAAAAAACAGGATTTTCAAATTTTTAATTTTTACCAGATTTTTTGCATTATAGTTCGCTGACTAGCCCTGTAGAATGTATTTTTGCAGTTTTCGACATTTTTCAAATTATGTAATTTTTGATAAATTAGCAAAGGTTAAAGCCTTGGAAAAAGAAACCCGATTTCCAAATTTTTTATTCTAAGCTTATTTTTTGCATTATAATCCTCTAACTAGCCCCCTAGATTGTATTTTTGCAGTTTTCGACATTTTTCAAATTATGTAATTTTTGTCAAAAAATCCAAGCCTTGGAAAAAAAAACACGATTTTCAAATTTTTTATTTTTACCAGATTTTTTGCATTATAGTTCGCTGACTAGCCCTATAGAATGTATTTTTGCAGTTTTCGACATTTTTCAAATTATGTAATTTTTGATAAATTAGCAAAGCCTTGGAAAAAGAAACCCGATTTCCAAATGTTTTATTTTAAGCTGATTTTTTGCATTATAATCCTCTAACTAGCCCCCTAGATTGTATTTTTGCAGTTTTCGACATTTTTGAAATTATGTAATTTTTGTCAAAAAATCCTTCGAAAAAAAAACATGATTTTCAAAATTTTGATTTTTACCAGATTTTTTGCATTACAGTTCGCTGACTAGCCCTCTACAATGTATTTTTGCAGTTTTCGACATTTGTCAAATTATGTAATTTTTGTCAAAAAATCCTTGGAAAAAAAAAACATGATTTTCAAAATTTTGATTTTTACCAGATTTTTTGCATTATAATTCGCTGACTAGCCCTCTAGAATGTATTTTTGCAGTTTTCGACATTTTTGAAATTATGTAATTTTTGTCAAAAAATCCAAAAAACAGGATTTTCAAATTTTTGATTTTTACCAGATTTTTTGCATTATAGTTCGCTGACTAGCCCTCTAGAATGTATTTTTGCAGTTTTCGACATTTTTCAAATTATGTAATATTTGATAAATTAGCAAAGGTTAAAGCCTTGGAAAAATAAACTCGATTTCCAAATTTTTTATTTTAAGCTGATTTTTTGCATTATAATCCTCTAACTAGCCCCCTAGATTGTATTTTTGCTGTTTTCGACATTTTTGAAATTATGTAATTTTTGTCAAAAAATCCAAGGTTGCCTTGGAAAAAAAAAACAGGATTTTCAAATTTTTTATTTTTACCAGATTTTTTGCATTATAGTTCGCTGACTAGCCCTCTAGAATGTATTTTTGCAGTTTTCGACATTTTTCAAATTATGTAATTTTTGATAAATTAGCAAAGGTTAAAGCCTTGGAAAAAGAAACACGATTTCCAAATTTTTTATTTTAAGCAGATTTTTTGCATTATAGTTCGCTGACTAGCCCTCTAGAATGTATTTTTGCAGTTTTCGACATTTTTGAAATTATGTAATTTTTGATAAAATAGTAAAGGTTATAGCCTTGGAAAAAAAAACTCGATTTCCAAATTTTTTACTTTAAGCTGATTTTTTGCATTATAATCCTCTAACTAGCCCTCTAGATTGTATTTTTGCAGTTTTCGACATTTTTGAAATTATGTAATTTTTGTGAAAAAATCCAAGGTTATAGCCTTGGAAAAAAAAACACGATTTTCAAATTTTTGATTTTAACCAGATTTTTTGCATTATAGTTCGCTGACTAGCCCTCTAGAATGTATTTTTGCAGTTTTCGACATTTTTGAAATTATGTAATTTTTGTGAAAAAATCCTAGGTTATAGCCTTGGAAAAAAAAAACACGATTTTCTAAATTTTTGATTTTAACCAGATTTTTTGCATTATAGTTCGCTGACTAGCCCTCTAGAATGTATTTTTGCAGTTTTCGACATTTTTGAAATTATGTAATTTTTGATAAATTAGCAAAGGTTATAGCCTTGGAAAAAGAAACTCGATTTCCAAATTTTTTATTTTAAGCTGATTTTTTGCATTATAATCCTCTAACTAGCCCTCTAGATTGTATTTTGTGCACTTCTCGACATTTTTGAAATTATGTAATTTTTGTGAAAAAATCCAAGGTTATAGCCTTGGAAAAAAAAACACGATTTTCAAATTTTTGATTTTAACCAGATTTTTTGCATTATAGTTCGCTGACTAGCCCTCTAGAATGTATTTTTGCAGTTTTCGACATTTTTGAAATTATGTAATTTTTGATAAAATAGCAAATGTTATAGCCTAGGAAAAAGAAAGTCGACATCCAAATTTTTTACTTTAAGCTGATTTTTTGCATTATAATCCTATAACTAGCCCTCTAGATTGTATTTTTGCAGTTTTCGACATTTTTGAAATTATGTAATTTTTGTAAAAAATCCAAGGTTATAGCCTTGGAAAAAAAACACAGGATTTTCAAATTTTTTGATTTTAACCAGATTTTTTGCATTATAGTTCGCTGACTAGCCCTCTACAATGTATTTTTGCAGTTTTCGACATTATTGCAAATTATGTAATTTTTGTGAAAAAATAGCAAAAATCCAAGCCTTGGAAAAAAAAAAACACGATTTTCAATTTTTTTATTTTAACCAGATTTTTTGCATTATAGTTCGCTGACTAGCCCTCTAGAATGTATTTTTGCAGTTTTCGACATTTTTGAAATTATGTAATTTTTGTGAAAAAATCCAAGGTTATAGCCTTGGAAAAAAAACACGATTTTCAAATTTCTGATTTTAACCAGATTTTTTGCATTATAGTTCGCTGACTAGCCCTCTAGAATGTATTTTTGCAGTTTTCGACATTTTTGAAATTATGTAATTTTTGATAAATTAGCAAAGGTTAAAGCCTTGGAAAAAGAAACTTGATTTCCAAATGTTTTATTTTAAGCTGATTTTTTGCATTATAATCCTCTAACTAGCCCCCTAGATTGTATTTTTGCAGTTTTCGACATTTTTGAAATTATGTAATTTTTGTCAAAAAATCCAAGGTTTCCTTGGAAAAAAAAAACAGGATTTTCAAATTTTTGATTTTTACCAGATTTTTTGCATTATAGTTCGCTGACTAGCCCTCTAGAATGTATTTTTTCAGTTTTCGACATTTTTCAAATTATGTAATTTTTGATAAATTAGCAAAGGTTAAAGCCTTGGAAAAAGAAACCCGATTTCCAAATGTTTTATTTTAAGCTGATTTTTTGCATTATAATCCTCTAACTAGCCCCCTAGATTGTATTTTTTGCAGCTTTTCGACATTTTTGAAATTATGTAATTTTTGTCAAAAAATCCAAGTTATATAGCCTTGGAAAAAAAAAACAGGATTTTCAAATTTTTTATTTTTACCAGATTTTTTGCATTATAGTTCGCTGACTAGCCCTGTAGAATGTATTTTTGCAGTTTTCGACATTTTTCAAATTATGTAATTTTTGATAAATTAGCAAAGGTTAAAGCCTTGGAAAAAGAAACCCGATTTCCAAATTTTTTATTCTAAGCTTATTTTTTGCATTATAATCCTCTAACTAGCCCCCTAGATTGTATTTTTGCAGTTTTCGACATTTTTCAAATTATGTAATTTTTGTCAAAAAATCCAGCCTTGGAAAAAAAAACACGATTTTCAAATTTTTTATTTTTACCAGATTTTTTTGCATTATAGTTCGCTGACTAGCCCTATAGAATGTATTTTTGCAGTTTTCGACATTTTTCAAATTATGTAATTTTTGATAAATTAGCAAAGCCTTGGAAAAAGAAACCCGATTTCCAAATGTTTTATTTTAAGCTGATTTTTTGCATTATAATCCTCTAACTAGCCCCCTAGATTGTATTTTTGCAGTTTTCGACATTTTTGAAATTATGTAATTTTTGTCAAAAAATCCTTCGAAAAAAAAACATGATTTTCAAAATTTTGATTTTTACCAGATTTTTTGCATTACAGTTCGCTGACTAGCCCTCTACAATGTATTTTTGCAGTTTTCGACATTTTTCAAATTATGTAATTTTTGTCAAAAAATCCTTGGAAAAAAAAAACATGATTTTCAAAATTTTGATTTTTACCAGATTTTTTGCATTATAGTTCGCTGACTAGCCCTCTAGAATGTATTTTTGCAGTTTTCGACATTTTTGAAATTATGTAATTTTTGTCAAAAAATCCAAAAAACAGGATTTTCAAATTTTTGATTTTTACCAGATTTTTTGCATTATAGTTCGCAGACTAGCCCTCTAGAATGTATTTTTGCAGTTTTCGACATTTTTCAAATTATGTAATATTTGATAAATTAGCAAAGGTTAAAGCCTTGGAAAAATAAACTCGATTTCCAAATTTTTTATTTTAAGCTGATTTTTTGCATTATAATCCTCTAACTAGCCCCCTAGATTGTATTTTTGCTGTTTTCGACATTTTTGAAATTATGTAATTTTTGTCAAAAAATCCAAGGTTGCCTTGGAAAAAAAAAAAAACAGGATTTTCAAATTTTTTATTTTTACCAGATTTTTTGCATTATAGTTCGCTGACTAGCCCTCTAGAATGTATTTTTGCAGTTTTCGACATTTTTCAAATTATGTAATTTTTGATAAATTAGCAAAGGTTAAAGCCTTGGAAAAAGAAACCCGATTTCCAAATTTTTTATTTTAAGCTGATTTTTTGCATTATAATCCTCTAACTAGCCCCCTAGATTGTATTTTTGCAGTTTTCGACATTTTTGAAATTATGTAATTTTTGTCAAAAAATCCGAGGTTGTAGCCTTTGAAAAAAAAACACGATTTTCAAATTCTTGATTTTTACCAGATTTTTTGCATTATAGTTCGCTGACTAGCCCTCTAGAATGTATTTTTGCAGTTTTCGACATTTTTCAAATTATGTAATTTTTGATAAATTAGCAAAGGTTAAAGCCTTGGAAAAAGAAACCCGATTTCCAAATGTTTTATTTTAAGCTGATTTTTTGCATATAATCCTCTAACTAGCCCCCTAGATTGTATTTTTGCAGTTTTCGACAATTTTGAAATTATGTAATTTTTGTCAAAAAATCCAAGGTTGCCTTGGAAAAAAAAACCAGGATTTTCTAAATTTTGATTTTTACCAGATTTTTTGCATTATAGTTCGCTGACTAGCCCTCTAGAATGTATTTTTGCAGTTTTCGACATTTTTCAAATTATGTAATTTTTGATAAATTAGCAAAGGGTAAAGCCTTGGAAAAAGAAACCCGATTTCCAAATTTTTTATTTTAAGCTGATTTTTTGCATTATAATCCTCTAACTAGCCCCCTAGATTGTATTTTTGCAGTTTTCGACATTTTTGAAATTATGTAATTTTTGTCAAAAAATCCAAGGAAAGCGTAGGAAAAAAAAACATAATTTTCAAAATTTTGATTTTTACCAGATTTTTTGCATTATAGTTCGCTGACTAGCCCTCTAGAATGTATTTTTGCAGTTTTCGACATTTTTCAAATTATGTAATTTTTGATAAATTAGCAAATGTTAAAGCCTTGGAAAAAGAAACCCGATTTCCAAATTTTCTATTTTAAGCTGATTTTTTGCATTATAATCCTCTAACTAGCGCCCTAGATTGTATTTTTGCAGTTTTCGACATTTTTGAAATTATGTAATTTTTGTCAAAAAATCCAAAGTTATAGCCTTGGAAAAAAAAAACAGGATTTTCAAATTTTTGATTTTTACCAGATTTTTTGCATTATAGTTCGCTGACTAGCCCTCTAGAATCTATTTTTGCAGTTTTCGAAATTTTGCAAATTATGTAATTTTTGATAAATTAGCAAAGGTTAAAGCCTTGGAAAAATAAACCCGATTTCCAAATTTTTTATTTTAAGCTGATTTTTTGCATTATAATCCTCTAACTAGCCCCCTAGATTGTATTTTTGCAGTTTTCGACATTTTTGAAATTATGTAATTTTTGTCAAAAAATCCAAGGTTATAGCCTTGAAAAAAAAAACAGGATTTTCAAATTTTTGATTTTTACCAGATTTTTTGCATTATAGATCGCTGAATAGCCCTCTAGAATGTATTTTTGCAGTTTTCGACATTTTTCAAATTATGTAATTTTTGATAAATTAGCAAAGGTTAAAGCCTTGGAAAAATAAATCCGATTTCCCAAATTTTTTATTTTAAGCTGATTTTTTGCATTATAATCCTCTAACTAGCCCCCTAGATTGTATTTTTGCAGTTTTCGACATTTTTGAAATTATGTAATTTTTGTCAAAAAATCCAAGGTTATAGCCTCGGAAAAAAAAACAGGATTTTCAAATTTTTGATTTTTACCAGATTTTTTGCATTATAGTTCGCTGACTAGCCCTCTAGAATGTATTTTTGCAGTTTTCGACATTTTTCAAATCAAGTAATTTTTGATAATTAGCAAGGTTTAAAGCCTTGGGAAAAATGAACCTGATGTTCCAATGTTTTTATTTTTAAGCTGATTTTTGCATTATATCCT